>JAABOM020077802.1:0-33281 GCA_011800125.2 Solanum clarkiae | reverse complement strand
TTTTAGTTCATGAAAGTATGGTTGTTTTAGCATGTTTTGAGCTTCAAATCTTGGATCTAATGTTGGATTTGATGAGGCGTTTTGATATGAATGTCTTAGGGGTGTTGCAAGGTGATGATTAAGGATTTTACCACTAAGTTTTTTGGATAATTTCATCTCTAATTTGGATGCTCTTTTACCCCTATTACACACTCCCAAGGTGTTTGATAAAATGTTTGATTATGGTTTCTTGAGAAATTGAAGGCCCAAAGCATGAGATATGAAATGAATGATGTTATGATGATGAACTGAGATTATGTATATAATTATTATTACATAAGTTATTGAAATAGAGCTTATGATGAATCCTATATAGAGTGTTGCATTAGATCATGCCTGACCCAAGGAAAAGAGCGGGTAACCGGATGAGGGTTTATACTCATCCACCAGGATGATGGGGTGGTATCATCACCAAATGAGATGAGGTTTTGTACTCACTAACCGGATGGGAGTTTGTACTCATCCACCGAGGTGATGGGCTAGTATCATCACCAATCGAGATGGGGGTTTGTACCTATTATCCTACCTAGGGGTTTGTAGCTTTGCAACTAGCTTGATCTCCTCTTCAAATATGATATCCTCTATGAGCATGATTTACTGAAGCATGTTTTACTTATATGAAGATCATACATATCATATTGCTATATTATGCCTATTTTCTATCGTTATGTATTTTGGACTCTGTTGCCTATCTAATATTGCATTGCATCCCACATACTTAGTACATTCAAACATACTAACGTATACTCTTGCCTACATGATATCACTATGTAGGACCTGGTGCCCAAGTTGATCATCCTCCTCCTCCACGTGGCTAGAAGGTGCTATTCCGAGATTGTTGGTTAGCCCTCTATTTTGGGGACTTTGGTTTATGTTTTTTTTCTTGTTATCTATGTAATGAGACACTGTCTTATGTTTTATTTGACTATGAGGGTGAGCCCAGTTACTTTGTCTTGGGCCCCGCTCTTTCTATGTATTTAGAGGTGTTTGTTAGACAAGGTGTGTATTATGTATGAGCTTGACTCTTGACTTTTGGCTCCAATGCTTATGTAAGTTTTCCCTTAGTCCCATTTCCTTTTATCATTTATGTCTTATTATGCTTCCGCGACCAAGGATGTGTGATGGTATGCTAAGAGACTTGTTTGGAGCTCCTTCGGGTTCCCCATTCGCCGTGTCACGTCTATGTCCTAGGCTTCGGTCGTGAATACATGAATTTTGAGATATATGGAAACTATAATTACAAGAATTTTCGAAGCACATTTCCGGGCGTTTTATAGATAACTCATTGAAAACTAAAATAAGATATGATATGACATATGTCCTGAAAAGCTATAGTGCTAGAACTTTTCTTAATTGAGTAATTATTGATTTGAAGAATTGATCATTTGATAGATTAATTTTTGTAGTTATAGTTTTAACACCTCACAGATTGAAATGCCTGAAAAATGGAAAAGTTACAGGAAATTTTGGACAGGCTAATGTAAGAGCTCAGACTTTGTACAACCTCAACGGATCTTGGAATTTTTGCTCTGAAAAGTTTTGGACTGAGGTGACGCTCCATGGAAGTCTTCATGGTCTGTGTGAGGCTATATGGACCGTGTAGAGCCTCCTTGGAGTGGCCCTTGGCCTTGTGTGGAGTGTGTGGTCTTTAACATGAAGTTTGAGAATAAGGCATACCACACTTAGACACCACATGGGCTATGTGAGGCTTCACAGACCATGTGGTAGCCTTGGCCTTGAAATTCCACATTTTTGAAGTTAAGGCATGTCACATGGACCATCTCGGAGCGTATGACCTCATCATGATCCATGAGATCCTCCGTATAGGTTCCAAAGTAAAAATCTTTAAGTATTGGATCACCGTCTCAGAATTTTGTCGTGAAGAAATTTTCTAAGTAAAGTGGAACGGAGGAGGCATATAGTTCGTATGCCTTGGTATGGACCGTGAAGCCCTCCGAATGTGTTCCTGTATTGAAGTTTTCTAAGTTTGGAATTACCGTCTCAGACCTTTGGTAGGAGAATTTAAGTGTTGGATCATGAAGCAAGTCTACGATCCATATACATCATCATGGGCCATATACCCCTCCGTGAGACCCCCGACTTGAATATTTCTACTCGTTTCAGCAATGATATTTTCATAATTATGGTTTATCCTAAGGGTCTTTTGTGACTTTCTATGCTACCTAAAGATATTCAAATGACCTATACTTTATTTTTCTCATTCAAATTCATTCTTATACTTATAATTATATTGAACTCCCCCTAAGAACTCTCTCAAAGGCTCTTGTGAAGACTAAGCTTGGGAATCAAGGGAAAAATCCTTTCTTCATCAAATTTCTTATTGAATCTTCTCTAATAGCTAAGATATGCGGGATTGATTCTTGATCCCTATCAACCAAGAAGACCCAAACTCTTTTACTTGAATTTTCATGAATTTTAGCTTACTTAAATATGAATTTTGAATATTATTATTTATTAAATTAAAATGAAGTGTGTGCTATGCTTTTGTGTTGATTTTAACTTGATGTAACCCCTAATATATTTAATTACATTAGTATTATGAAATATTTGAATATTCATTATCCCTTTAAAGTTTGATCTAAGCATGAGTAATCAATATTATGATTTGAATGTGGATTTTACTTATGGATTTAATTGTATTTCATCTTATATTGTTGATGTTAGATTCGATCTATATAACCCATTGCTATTCACACGTTATTCATAGCATATGCATCCATAATCATTGGATTTTGGTGAAAATAAAATAGTGGGTTAAGGTCACATATGTTTTGAAAATGAATTAGTGGTCTAAGCTCACTCATATGGTTATGAGAAGAATGTGATCACATAAATGTCTATGATATTAGCTCCTTGAGCATATTGGGTGTTTAAACCTCCTTTGATATTGTTAATGGGCTATTCCTATGGATAAAAAGTTTGATATGGATTATGATTTGGCATTTGAGCCCAAGTATGAATTACTATGAATGATATTTAGCTTTATACCCAAGTATGCATTGAAATGATTTAAAGTGACTTGCATCTCTTTGAAACCATGTATACATATATGTTTTCTTATGGGATGATGAATTACCATCGATGGATTAGAGGTGTCAGGGCTATCCCTAAGGGTCCTCTCCTTTTTCTTAAATTATGTGCCAGCACAGCTATATGTATATGGTAACCCTCACCAAAATAGGAGGCCCGTAAGGTACAGTTACAACATTGATATGATATGATATAAATTGAAAATCCTATACGAAATGGAAGACCCATAAGAAAGGTCGCTTCTCCAAAATAGGAGGCCCGTAAAGAGAAGTGTGGCTTTCCTTTTGCAAGTAGACCACCTCTTTTCCGATTTGGAGATAACATCGAGATTTCAAGTAATAGGTCACTTGATCTTATATGTCGATTAAGGTCTCATCCCTTCTTATATAAGCATTTTGCATTTCATGCATCATGGATTTCATGGCATATTGTTATACTACTCTCTTTTGAATGTATACTTCTTTCTATATTATGTGCCCTTATCATCCAATATTAAATGCAGGTTCGATAAGTCATTTGTATTGCATGTGCGCATACTTACTACATTTAAATGTAGTAACGCATACCTTTGCCTACATGATCCAACCTTGTAGGGACCAGATATTTTCCTCATCCACCGTACATGAGTAGATTAAACCTTGAGATACTTGTTGTGGGGTGTCCTATATTCCAAGGAAAATCCACCATTTCTCTATATATGTAGTTTTGATTATGTTATTTACTTTGAGGGTAAGCCCGGGATATGTCGTGGTCCTCATCCTATCTTATGATTAGACGCATTGTTTGACACTTTCTAGACTATTTTATGTTTATATACTAAGTAAGGTATTCGAAGATTATGATTAGGATATGACTATCTATGAAAATTATTGTATAGATTGATTATTGGTTTTCTGATATGCTTATATGTTATGATGTCAAAGATCCTAAGTCTCAAATTGCGCCCATAGAGTGAGTCATACTTACCTGCCCATTAGTCTTTATGTGCTATGTGTTATGTGAATTCACGTTACTCCCTATACCTATCCCTACTTTCCCATCTGTCAGAACTATATGTTTACTATTCATATAGGCTTCCGAACCGATCATGTGAATATAGATACTTTATGGCTTATTAGGGGATTCTCGGCTTCCCATTTGCCATGTTACTCCGAGACCCTAGGTATGGGTCATGACAAGCATGGTATCAGAGCATTAGGTTAGTAAATGATCCTCAGAATGCAACATACCACATCGTGTCGAGTCCTATTCATGGGTGTGAAGTGTACCATGCCTATGAGTGAGAGGCTATGATAGTCTTCTATGAATTATCTCACTTCTTCATGTCTTATATCAGGCTTTGGACTGTACGTTTGGTTTCCTTATCCTGATGGTACCCTTGCTACATTGTAGAAGAAGCCTCCACTAAGAGCTCCCCTGTAAGACTAGCCCTAGCTTGTGAGGGCGAAGTTCCCCAAGGGCCTCTGGAAGAGCCTATCTGATCAAGCTGAAGATGTGCCTCTTTTTAGAAGTCAAAATGATCGTCAAAGTAATAAACCTAACAAAGGTTAGGGTCAAATTCCACAGGGAATATGGGACCTTGCAACTTGGTTCACAAATAATCAATTCAAGAATTAATTAACTCAATTCCCTAAAAGGGGGGTAGGGGGGTTTCAATGATTGATAGGAAATTAATCTAAAATGACTAAAATTGGAAGACATGCAATAACGGAGGGTGACTTGGGTATTTTAATTTCCATCATTCACTAACTCAACATCCCAGGATATCATAATTTTCAACTAAAATTTAGGTTCTTCCAACCCTTTGATCGAAGGTGAAGGTTGAATTTCACTATGGGACTTGACCCATCTCTATAGTGTGCCCAACTAACCATTATCCATAGTCCCAGTCAACCTCCCTTTGGTCATGTTTGGTTGATTAGATGAGAACACATCATCAAATCCTGTTAATCATTCTCTTTTCCTATTCATTATCACTTGGATAGGGAAGGTAACACTAGGCAAGTTCTAATGTTGCCACCACTAGAAAAAATTCAAAATGAAGTGAAATGATTAACACATGCAAATGCCCATTCTAAGAATTTCAAATAATCTGGCTTTTCTAAGCTAGATTTTCATGGTTCCGACAACCCCAGGTTGTGGGTTTAGCTACTCATATCACGGGCAAATAAAGAAACAATAAGTAGAGAAGACATAGTTAATCACTTACCCAAGAAGATTGAAGAACAAGAAAACCCAATATGTATTGAGAACCACAGGATTGAAAGATGAATTTCATCCACAAGTGAATCTCTTCTCCAAAATGTAGTCTCCAAAACTAAAACTCTAAGAATATTCTAATGTTTTCCTCTCTACTATATTCTCAGCTCCTCTCCCTATACAAAAACTGAAAACTCTTTTTAAATGACCTTATGTATAGTATTTACAAATAAGTTCCTAAATTAATTAAAAAAATTGGTTGGCACATGATACGAGTTGCAGTTACGACTCGTAACTAGGGTCACGAGCTCAGACTTTCATGGTCAGCCTCCTGCATCTTGGGCTTCACTGATTTGAAACATCTTCATGAGTCGTATTCTAATCTATGACTCATATAGACTTCTCATAGTCCACATTTTCCTTAGTCAAAATCTGATCAGTACTGGAAATCTCTATGAAACCTCCCTTTACGACCCATAGAGGGAACTGTGACTCGTGACTGAGTCTCGTATGGCTGAACTTAAGCTTTTGCTTCAACACTAGAAACCTCCATGAGACCACCTCTATGTCTTGTAGACTGAGGTACAACTCGTAGAGGGTCTTGCATGCCTTCAAAAACCAGCAAAAGCTGCAATTTTTCCCAAAATTGTTCCAACCTACCTTTCTTGTAAAAACAAACACAAAAACACATAAAAGCCATAAAAATCACATTGAGAATGCACAAAATGCTAAATTTTAGGCATCAAATATGTTGTATTTTGATAGCACATCAACACCTTCAACTTAGCATTGTGGCTTGTCCTCAAGCGAAAACTCAATCTATATAGATAATAAAGTAACACATTACAATCAACCCAATGGCATATACCATACTCAACTCTAACCCAAGTGCCCACATCAGCTTTTTCAATATATGATCATGTAGCTATTTAGCAAATGAAAGCACACTCATGCGTTTGACAACACAACTATGACAAGTAAATAAATATCAATAATCCACAATCACAGAAGAAGTAAAATGTTGACAATGTAATCTAAATGCCCACAGAGGAAAGAAGTCCCTTTTAAACACTCAGTGAAGACTTTTGAATTTAGCCATGGGACTTTGCAAGCACACTCACTCTCACAAATAACATTCATGCATAATTACTAATGCCATATGCTTGCCCATATACTCATGACCCAGACTTTTGACAAATTGGGATAGGATCACTTTAGGACTTTATAAGCTTGTAATGTAGGCTCATGAGACTTTGGTATGGATTTTTGGACAACTAGTGACTAAAGGCCAACCTTGGACCGCGCATTTCAACACTTTTACCTTAGCAACTCAATCATGTCCACCTTAGTCTCCCTTTTGTTTTCTTATTCAAGCTTTTTTGAGTTTTATTCCTCAGTTTCAGTTTTTACCTCATTTTCACACATCATTTTGCTTGTTCAACCCAATCTAAGGAATCTTTTTCTTTTTCTTTCACCGGTGCATATGTTCTTCTTTTTTTCTACTCCCACCTCACCACTTTATTTTTGTGATTTCACCTCTACAACGCCCACCCTCAAGTTAGGCTTTTAACCTATATCGAAGTACACAATATCTTTTCCCCAAACTACGGACATTTTTGGTAGCCACCCTTAGCTTAGGCTTTTTGCCTAAATCAAGATTCACAATGGTCAAGGATAGACCAGGGCCAATTTTAAGGTATTTCACTAGAAAGGTTATGCTAATCAGGTGTTATGAAAGAAATGGTACATGTAAGACTCAAATATTTGGAACAAGGGATAGATTTCTCATTTGGTTGGTCATTTTAGGAAATAGTGGAATAATTCAAAGAACAAGGGCTTAAGATCCCTTCCTAATCCTTATAATCTACAGTCCAACTTACAGCAATAGGGCAAGTTCTGAATCAGCACTGATGATAACATCTGATGTTCACGCTCCAATAAGAAAGTGGTCGTCGTCTTTAATTAACCTAACTGAAAGTTAGGAATGAATCCACAAGGAATACAGGGCTTGACTACAAGATTTCATTACTAATCATTTCAAGCATCAATAACTAAAATCTTTAAATGGGGAGCGGGGTTATTGTGATTCAAAAGCAAAATAAAATGAATACTAACTATAATGCGAGGAAACACTGAATTTTGGGGAGAACTTGTAAATTGTGTTCCCCATGGTTCATCAACTCGATTACCCTAGATAACATAACTACAATTGGTGATTTGCATGGTGGTAACTTTGGTTCTTCCATCACTCTTATGAAGGTGAAGGTCGAATTTAACAATGGCGCTTGGTCGGCCACCATGGTGTGTTAACTAACCATTATCTATTGACCCAGTCAACCTCCCTTTGGTCAGAATTGGTTGATTAGATGAGAACATATCAATCAAATTTTGTCATCTATTTCCCTTTTCCTATTCATCACTACCTTGGTCGGGATCATGATAGTAACCAGGTTTGGTGTTGGACACCACCAAACAACAATAATAATGAAGGAAAACAGACAATACATGAAAAACTCTAATCATAAAAATACAATAAACCTAGGTTATCTCAAGTCAACAATCCATGGTTCCCACAACCCCAAATTGAGGGTGCTTAGCTACTCATGGATAAGGGAAAACACATAAAAATGCTTTGAGAGTTTTACCAGTAACAAAAAAGAAATAGGCACCACAAGTTGCAAACCCACAAGCTTTATTGATCAGCAAAGCGTACAAGGCAAGATTTGCAATCCCCAAATGGGTTTTCTATGAGAGAACAATAAACAACTCTAAAAAACTAAGAAAAGATTCGAAGTGTGATTGTAGATTGTCTACAGGTCAAACCACCTTCTAAAAATCTAACTTAAACTATATGTAGTATTTACAAAATAACCCTAAAATATACATAGAAAAGACAGCTGACAGTGGATAAGTCTCGCAGTTACGACTCGTAGGATGAGCTACGAGTCATAGTCGAGGTCTCGTATCAGATTCTTGGCATTTTGGACTAAACTGGTATGACCCATAGGTATGAGTCATTGTTTGAGCTACGACTTATATGTTCCTCTCGTAGTCTTGGCCATCAGTTTTTGGTCGAACATCTTGGCTCTCTGATTGTTGCTACAAGTCCACCTATACGGGTCATAGTGAGGCTTACGAATCGTATGATGGCCTCGTAGAGGTGACCTCCAATTAGCAAATTTCTGAATTTTGGTCTCTAATTCTTGCTACAACACCACCCTAGGACTCGTAGCTTGAGCTACGACTCGTAGTTGTGCTCGTATGGCCTATGCTTCAGCAAAATCTTCAACTTTTCTTCAAAATCATGCCAACCTAACTTTTCTACAAGATTAACACAAAAACACATCAAAACCACAAAAAGTCTCTTTAAGAACTCAAAAAATCCCTTGTTTCAGGCACCAAATGTGTTTTATTTTATTAGCACATCAATGCCCTCAACTTAGAATTGTTGCTTATCCTTATACGACGACTCAATCTACTCAGACAAAGAGAAATACATAGCAACTATACTGATGGCATATGCAACAACTCCTTTGATTCAGGTACCCAACTACTATTTTCAAAACATGATTAGAAAGTTATTAAGCAAACAAGAACATAATGAGATGCCTGCAATCCAACTATGAAAAGCTAAGGAGCATCAACTGTCCACAATCGCTGGTATAGTCACATGCTGCTTAAGTAGTGCAAATGCCCTCATTAGAAAGAAGTCCCTCATACTCACTCAAAATCATTTAGAACTCAGTGACTGAGGAAGTATTCTCACTCTCAGAATTGAAATTTAATGCATACTAACTAAAACCATAGGCTTGCCTCTATACTTATCTTCTGATAAAGTGGAGTTGGATCACTTTAGGACTTTTAGGCTTGTAAAATAGGTTTACGGTTCTTTGGTATGGTATTTTAGGCAAGTAGTGCCTATAAACTATCCTTGAACCATGTTTACCAATACTTTTTTTTCATGATCCAACTTTTTCT
The DNA here is from genome assembly GCA_011800125.2 of Solanum clarkiae. Taxonomy (NCBI): domain Eukaryota; kingdom Viridiplantae; phylum Streptophyta; class Magnoliopsida; order Solanales; family Solanaceae; genus Solanum; species Solanum clarkiae. Next base: position 24,014 of record JAABOM020077802.1, on the reverse strand, counting down.
AATCAATCAACTCTTATTCTCCTGTTTTGAACTTTTTTCAAGTGCTTTCTTTTTCTTTTTCAGTTGTACTCAATTTTAGACTCATTTTTGCCATTTTTTTATCATCTCAAGGCACTTTTCCTTTCGTTTTCTTCACTTGGTTCTTGCTTTTTCATTTCTTTCTTGAATTCCCAACTAACCACCTTATTATTATTATTTTACCACCATAAGGGCCACCCTCAAATTGGGCTCTTAGCCTCAGGTAAAATACATAATACCTATGCCTTAAACAAGGGACAACAACTGAATCCATCCTCAACTTAGGCCTTTGACCTCAATTAAGGTTCAAATGTTCAAGGATAGGCCAAGGCCAATATTAAGGTATTTCATCAAACAAGGTTAAGCTAGCAAGGTATCAAGAAAGAATGAGTACATGAGAAGCTCAAAAGTTTTGAACGAGGGATTTACTCACTCATCTAGTAGATCGTTTAGGCTAAAAGTGGGTTCACTCAAGGAACAAAGGTCTAAGATTCTTTCCATATCCACCACATCAACCCAACCAATTTCACAGCAACAAGGCAAGTTTTGGGTCTATACAAGATATATGAATGCAACAAAATAAGCTCACAACACACATGGTAATTTCATCCACAATCAACTATAGACTCACCAGTCATGTTTTCTGTCTCAGCTTACCTTCATAATATAAGAACAAACATTGCCATATACAAAAAAATGTATGAATGCATCAATAATCACAAACTCTAAAATTTGAGAGTACCCAATTTTCTATCAACACATTAAAAACACATCTAAAAATTATTTATATGCCAATAGATAACACTATTATGAATTCACCCATTATCTACACTACCTAAACATGCCGGTTCAACAGAAAACTAAACATCTACAAAGAAAAAGAAGCACAACAAGAAAACCTTGGGATCAAAAATAGGGGAAGTTATGGACTTGAGGCTACTCAGACTCCACCTTAATACATAACTTCCTACACCCCAGTAAAACATGATACTTCTCCCTCAAAGTTAAGACAAGTAGAAAGGGAGTAAGAGGAATACCTTTGGTTGCCTCCCAGGAAGCGCCTGATTTATTGTCGCGGCACAATAAGAAGCTTTTGCGGTTATACTTCAACAAGATCCCAATCTTCCACTGTCTTGATTTCTTCTATGTCACCCATGTACCGTTTGGCCCTCTGACCATTCACTTTGAAAGTTGTTCCATTCCTACTTTCTAGCTCGATAGCTCCATGGCTAAAGACGTACACTACTATGAAGGGCCCCATCCACCTAGATTTGAGTTTTCCAGGAAACTATCTTAACCTTGAGTTGTAAAGCAATACCATGTCTCACAAAGCAAATTGGCGATCCTCAATCTTGTGATCATGCTGAACTTTCATTTGTTGCTTGTACAAGGCCAAGCTCACAGATGCTCGTAGTCTAAATTTATCAAGTTCATTCACTTGCATCAACCTAGAAGTGGTAGCTTTATGTCAATCTAGATTTAGCTTCTTTAATGCCCACAATGCCTTATGCTCAAGTTCAACAAGCAAGTGTGGCTTTCCCAAACACCAGTTGATAGGGGGACATTTCGGTAAGCATTTTGAAGGCAGTCTGGTAGGCCCATAAAGCTTCATCTAGCTTTCTTGTGCAATCAGTGCGATTCACATTCGCCATTTTAGATAAGATTTGCTTTATTTCCCCATTTGATACCTCCATTTACCCACTGGTTTTGGGATGATACGGGGTTTCCACACGGTGCTTCACACCATCAAGAAGAGCTTTGAATAGTTGGTTGCAAAATGAGAACCTCTATCACTAATAATTGCCCGAGGCGTACTGAACCTGGAGAAATGCTTCTTCAAAGGAAAACTATAACACTCTCACCCTCATTGTTTGGTAGAGCTATGGCCTCCATCCACTTAGATACATAATCAACTGCAACCAGAATATACATGTTACCATGAGAGCTAAGAAAGGGTCCGATAAAACCAATGCCCCAAACATCGAATAGTCCTTTGACCAAAATAGGATTCATAGGGAGTTGTTCCTTCTCAACACTCCGCCCTCTCTTTGGCATCAATCATAAGACTTTACATAATCATAGGTGTCTTGATGTATAAATGCCAATAGTAGCCACACTGTAACACTTTGTAAGTCGTTCGAGCTCCACTGTGATGGCCACCTACCAACGAAGAGTTGCATGTTTCAAGAATGCTTATCATTTCCACTTCTAGAACACATCGATGGTTGATTCCATCTGTGAAAATGTGAAATTAATATGACTCATCCTAGAAGAACTTTTATGCATAAAGTTACAACGTTGATGGGTGCGGTACTATATTATTCACCAAGTAGTTAGCATAGTCTGCAAACCAAGGTATAAGATCAAGTGAGGCTGCCAAAACTTTCTCATCAGGGAATGAGTTATTTATGTCAAGACCGTCATCAAACTTCACCATAGCTTCATCTTCTAACCAGAGGATGATCGGCTACTTGATTCTCTGACCCCTTTTTGTCAATCATGTTAAAGTTAAACTCTTGCAAGAGGAGCACCCATCTGATCAATCTTGGTTTTTGCATCATTTTTGGCCACCAGATATTTGAGTGCCTCATGGTATGTATGTACAATCACCTTAGACCCCAACAAGTGAGGCTGCCAAAACTCTGTCATCAGGGAATGAGTCATTTATGTCAAGACCGTCATCAAACTTCACCATAGCTTCATCTTCCAACCTATAGAGATGATCGGCTACTTATACTCTGACCCCTTTCTGTCAATCACGTTAAAGTTAAACTCTTGCAAGAGGAGCACCCATCTGATCAATCTTGGTTTTTGCGTCATTTTTGGCCATTAGATATTTGTGTGCCTCAGGGTATGTATCTACAATCACCTTATCCCCCAACAAGTATCACTAAAATTTGTCAAAAGAAAAAACTAAGGCAAGCAATTCTTGTTCAGTCACTGTATAGTTTTTCTGTGCCATATTCAGTGCTTTGTTAGCATAATAGATGGTATGTAGAATCTTCTTCCTGCACTGCCCCAACTCTACACCTAATGCAACACCACTTGCATCATATATTAGCTCAAGGGGTTTTGACCAATCTGGAGATACAATAACAGGTTCTAAAGTCAACTTTCTCTTCAATTCTTCAAAGGCATGCATACATGCTTCATCGAACACAAATTTTGTATCCTTCTCCAACAACTTGCACAGGGTTTGTGAGATTTTTGAAAAATCCTTTATAAAATGGCGGTAGAACCCAGCATGGGCCAAGAAGTTCCGGATACCTTTCACAGAAATCGGTGGAGGAAGTTTCTCGATAATCTTGATTTTTGCTTTGTCAACCTTAATTCCCTTGCCTGAAAATCTATGACTAAGTATGATGCCTTCTTTGACCATAAAGTGATATTTCTCCTAATTCAACACTTGGTGACTCCCAACACATCTTTCCAATATATCACTCAAGTGTAACAGGCATTCTTGAAAAGATTGACCCACTACACTAAAGTTATCCATGAATACTTCAGTAGTGCTTTCCACCATATCATGGAAAATGGACATCATGCATCTTGAAATGTTCTTGGAGCATTACATAACCCAAATGGCATTCTTTTAAATTCAAAGGTGTTTACGACCATGTAAAAGTGGTCTTCTCTTGATCTTCAGGTCCAATGACAATTTGATTATAACTAAAATAACCTCAACTGGTCACATTGGGATTAACTCATTCTTTTCATTCAGCACCACGGTGATACCTCTGGTTTTGGAACACACTACACTGGACTCACCCACTAACTGTCAGCAATTAGGTAGATTAATCCGGCATCTAACCCTTTGATGACTTCTTTCCTCAAAACCTCTTACATTGGGGGGTTCAATCGCCTTTGATGCTCAATACTCGGTTTGTACTCCTTGACTAGTTGAATCTTGTGAGTGTATATCCAAGGGGGTATGCCAACGATGTTTGCAATGTTCCATCTAATAGCCTCTTGTACTGCTTGAGAGTTGAGACTAGGGCTTCTGTTTTGGCTTCACTTAAATTTACTGCAATGATGACAGGTAGTGTACTATTCTCTCCCAAGTATGCTTATTTCAAATGGGATGGTAATGCCTTTAACTCTAACTTTGGTGAAACATCTAGAGAGGGATTTATAGGTGGTATCTCCCTATTGCATAACTCCAACTCCAACCTTGCCTATCACCTCGGCCCAAATGACACTCCAAGAGCATTTACTGTTTCCTTAAAATCAAGAATGTTGTCACCATAGAAGTTCATCAATTCGGCTGCCAAAGGATCAACCCCAAGCCTCAATTCTACCGTGATCTCTACTTCATCATCCTCATCCATTGAAATCATTGAGATGACTTGGAACTTAGAACTCATTTCGTCCTGCTGACCTATTTGAAACGCCACTGCTTCTTCACCAAACCTGAAAGTGTGTAGAATCATCTCCATATCTACTAATGCTTGACCTGTGGCTAAGAAAGGTCTTCCCAAAATGATCGAAACTGAAAAATCAACCTCACAGTCAAGTATAACAAAATCTGCGGGAAATATAAATTAGTCTACCTTTACCAACACGTCATAAAAGATCCCCACAAGCTTCTTAGCTGTTCTGTCTGCCATCAACAACCGCATCTTTGTACGAATAAGGCTCCCAAAATTGAGCTTTCTGAATATGGTAAAAGGCACTAAGTTATTGCTAGCCCCCAAATCACATAGTGCTTTAGCAAATGCTATTTCTCCTACAGTGCATGGTATGGTGAATGTACCCAGGTCTTCGCGCTTTTTCTCTAATGACTTTGTAGTGATGGCACTATAAAACAGAATATTTTTGGAGAGGTCTTGGCTCACTTTTAGCTTCTTCTTGACTAGGTCTATCATCCATTTTGAGTGTCCCAGCAGCCCCTCAAAGGCTTCCATCAAAGGGATATCGACTGACAACTTCCTAATCATTGCCAAGAACTGTTCAAACTTACCTTCCTCTTTTCTCTTACCAAGCCTTTGAGAAAAGGTAGGAGAGGGCCTCAGAAATGTTTTATAATTCTTGCGTTGATCTTCGATTTTGTGTGCCTGGGTTCCCTCCTTCATTCTCTTCTTGCGGTTACCATTTTCTACCTTTGGAGTAGAGAGATCTGTGGTGATCTTGCTGCTCCTAGTTATCACCGTAATGAAATGCGCTTCATTTTTATGATTTTGAACTATATTTCTTGGCAATGTACCCTTTTGGCATTGGTTCAATTGTGAAAAAATTTGCCTGAATTGTCGCTCTAATTGCTTAATAGCCACTGAGTGAGATTCTATTTTATAGTTAATACATGAAATATCCGTTCTCATTCCCTTTAAAGTCTCATCTTGGTTGTTGGTTCTCTTCAACAACTTTTCGAACATATCTTCAATCCTGGAGTGGCTTGATCCGGCATCACAATTGTGAGGTAGAACATAAGGACTATTCCTATAACCTTCTCTTCTTCCCCACTCTGTTTCTGGCACTCTCCCTCTCTCTCTCTCTCGTAGTATCCACCCCAGTTGTCTCTATACATCCCATCACGATTGAAGTTCCAACCTTGATTCCCGGACCTTTGCCTCCAATAGTCTGAATTGGACCCTTGGGGGTTGTTCTAGAAACCCGCCACTTGGTTGTTTAAAAAACATGCATCCTTATCAAAGAATGGATAATCATAAATAGGAGCCTTCGGAGACTGGTGGGTGAATTCCTTGGCACTTGCCGGATTTTTCTATAAAACCAAGTCCATACTTGTACGAAGTTGAGCAAGTTGTTCCATGATCTGTTTTCTCACCATTGCTTGCTCATTATTGGTGTTAACCGCACAAGAAGGTTTCATTATACCTCAATCTCATTGACCCCATTCTTTATTCATTTTGACCACTTGCTCCATCCTTACGGCTGTCAATGCAAAAGGTTGGTCTAGGAATATGCCTCCCATAATTGTGTCGGCGCATGCTTGACTATTCTCGTTGAGTGCCTGATAGAAAATCTCAACCAAGGCTTCACTAACAATCTTGTGATCTAGTACCATCCTCAAGTATTTAGTAAACCTCGGCCAAGTTTTGCTAATAGAATCACCCGAAAATTGCTCAAGTTGTTGATTTGGTCCTTGAGATCCACTTCTTAGATCTTGGGAAATATCTTTCAAGGAATACTCTCTGAAGTTCAGCCAACTTGTGATAGTACCCGGAGAAAGCTCGGACAACCATACAACTGCATTTCTAGTCAATGATAATGGAAACACTCTTAAACCCACAACCTCAAGAGAAAGGTTCTGTGTCCCCATGACACTCATGCAAACAAACACCACATTTTGAAGATGATGATGGGGATCCTCCGAAGGTAGCCCTGTGAATTGTCCATGATTTTGGAACATTTGGAGCAAGCCACTCAATATTGTGAACTTAGTATCTGTCGGTAAAGGATCTAGTACTATAGCACCGGTAACATCCATAGCCATAGGGTTCGATCGATATTGATTCCTTCCATAAGCATTTTCATTAAAGTCTCTAAGTTGTGGCCTGTTACGCCTTTGTTGTGGATTCTCCTCTCTCCCCATATCCTCATTCGTATTCAATCCTCCTCAACCTCAATATCCTCAATCACTTGAGCCATTCTTCTTTGTAGTCGATAGATCTCCAAATTGAGTGGAAATAAGGGATTGCCTTTTCTCTTTTTGTTGGGCATACAACCTAGTATACTCTAACCATAGAACTTAGCGGGGGATAAGACAAGCAACTGGGCTCACCCTCATAGTCAAAATATACAATAAAGAAAGAGAGTCATAATACATAAAATAAGAACATAAACGTTATCCCCGGAATGGGGACTCACCAACTAGCTTGAGAGACATCGTACTAGCCATGTGGATGAAGATGATCAAGTGGAACTCTATTTCCTGCATGGTAGCATCATGTAGGCATAAAGTATGCGTTAGTATGTTTGGATATGCAAAGTGTATAGGATGTAATACTACAAGAGATAGGTATCATAATTAAATGCATAATAGTGAGCAATAGAGAGCATGATAACAATATGACGTACATGAAAAATACTTAAGTAAAACATGCTTACATGCAATATAATACATGTGTAAGAATAGACTATCATTATAAAACTCATAGGTAACCAAGGTATAAACCCCTTTGGTTGGTAGATGGATCATCGCACCCTATCACCCATGGTGATTGAGGAACTAACCCCTCAACCCGATTACCAAGGTATAAAGCACTTGATTGGTTGGTGTATAGTGGCAGCCTACCAACCCTAGTTGTTGAGGCACTAACCCCTCAACCTATTTATCAAGGCACAACCCCTTAATTAGTATCAAGGTACAAACCCCTCGACATGGTTACCCGGGATCTTAATCCCTAGAGAAAGGCATGGTCACTTTCTACACTATATAGGAGAATATCATATAGATACGTTCTTTTCATCATCATAAACTCATTCAATTGATAAGACATGGTTTGGACCTCCAATTCCTCAAAATACATTAACCGAATATTTTATCAAACACTTGGCGGGTGTGTAATGCTAGTATAAAGACATGCAATTCAAGAGTGGAATCATGATAGAAAGTTTAGTGTAAAACCATAAATTGATACTTGGTAACATCCTCAAGCAATATACATCAAAATCCTTCATCAAATCTCATAATACAACTTAGATTCATATCTTAAAACATGCTAAACAATCACAATTTCATGAAACTCCAACATAGTGTGCAGCGAAATTCATAATAAGTAAGACCCATGAGTAAATCAACTTTAAATCATACAATTTTAGGTAAAAGAAAGATTGGGCATGATGGGTGAAATGAACCCGTGAAAGAAACCCACATACCTTGACTTTGGAGAATCCTTGAAGAATATTGTAAATGGAGACTTGAAGCTTGAATGAGAACCTTAAGATCCGGATGAGTTTTGGGACTTAACATTTGGAGTGAAATATTTGTCTAAGTATTTGAGTGAGTATTGGGGAATGTGTTCAATGATATTAGGGTGAAATATAGTTATGTATAGGTATTTTCTCACATGGGAACACTTAGGCCCAATAACCAAAAGTCTATGATCGAGATAGAAAAATAGTGCACAAAAATACACAGTAGCATGCCCTTGGCGCGTTGCACCAGGGGCGCGGATTACTCCCTGGAAATCACATTTTGCAATTTCCAAATTTTGATACGATTGCTTAAAAATCAGGTTTAGACCCATTCCCCACTCAATTTGACCTGCCAATAAAGAATATGAAGTTGACTTTTTGATATCACGTATGGATTTTGAGATATATGAAAATTATGATTTTGAGCACTTCTGAGTGACATTTTCAAGCACTTTTTGGGATCGTTTCAATATCTCTCCCTTGGCAACATTTGTCCCCGAATCATAAAGAAATGTATATGAAAAGAGTAATTCATGAAGAGATCATCAAAAACAAGAATACAACAATACGTATAAAACACCATTTTCAAAATCTAAACATAAGTGTCAAAATCTTTATGAACTTGTCAACATAAACATGGGTGCATGCAAATGACATAGGGGCTCAAATATAAGACATGAAATCTTATCGAAGACTTGAATTAGTACCTTAGACTTGAGTATAATGGAAAATATAGGGGTATCACTTTTGCATATCCGCTTCGGCCTCCTATGTAGCACTTTCGACTTGTTGATTCCTCCAAAGGACCTTAACAGAAGTAACATCCTTCTTCCTCAACCTCTTCACTTGTCAATCCAAGATCACTATTGGAACCACTTCATATGTCAAGTCTTCTTCAACTACCCCCATAATATCAAGAGGGACAATAGCATTAGGGTCACCAACATACTTCCTCAACACAGACACATGAAAAACCAAATGAACCAACTCCATTTCACTAGGTAACTCCAACTAATAGGTCAGCGTATCAATCCTCCTCATCAACCTATAAGGACCCACAAATCTTGGACTTAGTTTATCCTTCTTACGAAAAAGGACCACGCACTTCCTGGGTGAAACCTTCAAACAAACCCAATCACTAACTTTGACTTCAAGATCCCTTCTCCTCACATCGGCATAAGACTTTTGATGACTTTCAGTTGTTTTCAACCTTTATCTAATCATCCTTACCTTCTCCATAACATCCATAACCAGATCCGGACCCAACAAAGCCATTTCTCCAACTTCAAACCACCCCACCGGTGATCTGCAATGTCTAGCACGAAAGGCGTCAAAAGGAGTAATACCAATACTAGAATGATAACTATTGTTATAAGCAAACTCAACCAATGGAAAGTAATCATCCCAACAACCCTTGAACTCCAAAATAAAAGCCCTAATTGTATTATGAAGAGTTTAGATAGTTCTTTTGGCTAGGCCATCCGTTTGAGGGTAGAAGGTCGTACTAAGTTGAACTTTAGTACCAAGACCCGTTTGTAAAGTCCTCCAAATATGTGAAGTAAATTGAGAACCACAATCCGATGTGATGGATAAGGGAGCCCCATGAAACCTCAACAACTCATGAATATATAACTCAGCATAATCATCAGCCACATATGAAGTCTTAACCAGTAGAATGTGAGCCGATTTTGTCATCCTACCAACCACAACCCAAATTGAATCAAAACCTCTTCTAGTCTTAGGAAACCCAATCAAAAAATCCATATTAATCTCTTCCCACTTTCAAATAGGTATCTTAATGTATTGGGTTAGGCCACTCGGCCTTTGATATTCGGCTTTGACTTATTATCAACTATGACAACCGGAAACAAATTCGCCAATGTCTTTCTTCATGCCCCCCGCCACTAATAGACCTCTCTCAAATCTCTATACATCTTAGTAGACCCAGCATGAATAGAGTAAGAAGAACCATGATCCTCATCAAGAATATTTTCTCTTAAGCCATCAACACAAGGCACACACAACCTACGTTGGTATCTAAGGGTGACATCTTCCCCTTAGGAGAAAACCTCCACCTTATCATCTTTTACCAATCCCTTCAATTCTAACAAAGCGGGGTCCAGATCCTGCTTAGCTTTCACCACCTCAACTAATGAAGATTTAGAACCATCAACAACACCACCATTATCACCCTCTTCCAACCTAACTCCTAATCTACCCAACTGGTGGACTTCCCTAGCCAAGATTTTGCCACCATCATCAACATGATCTAGGCTACCCATCGACACCCTACTCAAAGCATCTTCCATAATATTATCCTTACTATAATGATAATGCACACTTACATCGTAATCCTTAAGAAGTTCTAACCAGCTTCTTTGCTTCAAGTTGATATTTTTTATATTGAAGACATATTGGAGACTCTTATGAGCGGTAAACACATCAACATGCACCACATACAATTAATGAAACCATATCTTTAATGCAAATACCACGGTGGCTAGTTCAAGTTTATGGGTAGGATAGTTCTTTTGATGAACCTTTAGTTGCCTAGAAGCATCGGCTATCACCTTACCATTTTGCATCAACACATATCCCAAACCAACTCTAGAAGCATCACAATACACAACAAATCCTTCTAGCCTTTCCCGTAGTGCTAATATAGGAGCAGACACAAGCTTATCTTTCAAGGTTTGGAAGCTCTTCTCACACTCGTCGGTCCACACAAACATAGCCTTATTTTGGGTTAACTTTTTATCATAGGGGAAGCAATAGAAGAGAACCCATTCACAAACTTCTGATTGTGACACACTAAGCCCAAGAAACTCTTAATGTCCGATGGGGTCAATGGTCTAGGCCAATTTTTAATCACATCCATCTTTTTATGATCTACCTCAGTACCATCCCCCAACACCACATGACCTACTAAGGCAACTTCTTTCAACAAAAATTCAAACTTTTTATATTTAGCATACAACTTCTCTCCCCTCAACCTTTGTAGCATAAGCCTCAAATGACTCATATGCTCCTTCTCACCAAGAAAATATATCAAAATATCATCGATGAAAACCACAACAATGAATCAAAGTATGTTTAAAGGCCCTATTCATAAGATCCATGAAGATAACTAGTGCATTGGTCAACCCAAAAGACATAACCACAAATTCATAATGCCCATACCTAGTCCGGAAAGTCATCTTGGGAATGTCGCACTCCCTCACCTTTACTAGATGTTACTCGGACCGAAGATCAATCTTAGAGAAGTGGCTAGCCCGCTAAAATTGGTCAAGCAAATCATCAATTCTTGAAAGAGCATACATATTAAGTTGTCAGTTGTCAATACACGTTCTTAGAGACCCATCCACAAACAACACCTGTGCACCCCAAGGTGATTGGCTAGGCCTAATAAAACCCTTCTCCAACAAGTCCCTCAATTCCTCCTTTAACTCCTTTAACTCCATCGAGGCCATATGGTAAGGGGGAATAGGAATGGGTTGAGTTTGAGGAAGAGGTCTATACCAAAATCCATTTTCCTTTTGGGAGTAACACTGGAAAGGTCATTTTGAGAGACATCAAGAACCTCATTTACCACCAGAACCAAATCGTGGGAAGGACTTTGGACTCCACATCCTTAATACTCACAAGATGATAAAGACACCCCTTAAAGATTAACTTATGGGTTTTAATGTAAGAGATGACCTACCCTTGACCACCACGTCATGACTCTCCCACTCAAGGATGGTTTCATTTGGGAATTAGAATTTGACCCTACGGGTTTGACAATCAATAGAGGCATAGTATAAATGCAACCAATCCATCCCAAGAATGATATCAAAATCAACCATATCCAACTCAATAGGATCACAAGGCAATATGTTATGTAAGATGCAAATGGGAAAATTTCTATAGACCTTCCTAGCAGCAATAGATGCACCAATAGGAGTAGACATCTCATATGAATCATACAACAATTTGGGCTCAACATGAAATTTTTTGGCAACAAAAGGGGTAACAAAAGAAAGAGTAGAACCCAGATCAATCAATGCATATATATCAAAATCAAAGAATTTTAACATAGAGATAACGACATCGGGCACCTCATCAACCCTTTGCCTCCCATGTAAAGCATAAAATTGATTGTGCCTTGGGGAACCACCTCGTTGACTACCTCTTCCTAAAGGAACCACATTTATACCTTGTGGATGGACCTCCTTGTCCTTGTAGTAGTTACGAGGACAATCAGTCTTTTTGTGACCAACTTCTCCACACCCATAACATACATTAGTGTCTCTCAAACATAGGCCCCTATGGACCCTACTACTTTTTGGAGAAATATTATTAGGGACCACACCACTAACACCTTGGTCCCTTGGGAGGTCATTGGCAAACCCCCTATTAGAAGCATGAGAAGACCCTTGGCCTTGATGGAACTAAACACCCTTTCGACTTTGGAACCTACCCTAAAAGCGAGCCCTCTTGGACTTATCACCCTTCCTCTCCCTCAACTTTTCCTCCTCTATTTTCTTGGTATAGATCATCAAACGGGACAAATCTATGTCACTAATCAACATAGCGGACCAACATTCCTTACTCACCAAATCAGAAACACCCATCACAAACTTGTTCATTCTAGACCATAGGTCAACAACCAAGTGGGAAGCGTATTTAGAGAGTTGATTGAACTTGAGGCCATACTCCCTCACACTCATAGACCCTGGTCTCAAATTCATACATTGCACCATCTTTGCCTCCATAAGTTCAAGAGGGAAGAACTGATTAAGAAAAGCCGCCTTGAACTCCTCCCAAAGCACCACATTGTTGATTTCCTTCCTTTCCTTCCATTGATTAAACTATATTTGTGCAACCGCCTTAAGTTGGTAAGTTGTTAACTCTGCCTTCACTTCCGATCTAACACCCATAATAGCCAAAACCTTGTAGACCTCATCAATGAACTCTTGAGGGTCCTCATCCACCTTTGACCCTTATAATTCAGGGGGATTCATCCTCATGAAGTCTCCAAACTATGACGCCGATATAGGAGAATGAGGGGCTTAGGCTACTTGATTGGCTTGATTATCCATAACTTATGCAAGCAAAGTGAGAGAGTTCACCATGAGCCAGTTGTTCCTCGGGAGTGCAGACTCTCCTTCCTCTTTTGTTAGGCATGATCTAGCGTGGCAAATACAATCATTGGGGGGGGGGAACCTTCCCTTAAGCTCAATAGCATGACATAGAGTAAGAAGAAGGGAAACATTTCCTAGAACGTCTCATAGCATCTTACTCGTAATTATGGTTCACAGCATAACCATGAATAAAATTATAATCGATGCGGTGTGCTAGATGCCAATGATCATTAACAACCTACTGCTCAAATGCTAAGTTTTTCACGACCCAAGCCTAGGGCCTAGACGTGACATGGAGCATGGGAACCTAAAGGGGCCCCAAGCAAGCCTCTTAACATATCATCACACATCCTTGGTCGTGGAAGCAATAAAATACAACAAAATATTGTAACTAGAGATAAATGGGACTAAGGGATAACTTTCATATCATAAACATCAAGAGTCAAGAGAGAGTCAAAGCTCATGGCACTATACATAACATGTCCAACAGCACCTCTAACCGCAGAACTTAGTGGGGGCTAAGACACGTAACCCGGCTTACGCTCATAATCAAAATATACAATAAATAAAGGGAGTCGTAATACATAACATATCAACATAAACATTGTCCTCGGAATGGAGGACTCACCAACTTGTTGAAAAAGATCGTACTAGCCACGTGGAGGAGGATGATCAAGTGGGACTCCGGTTCCTACATTATAACATCATATAGACATTGAGTATGCGTTAGTATGTTTGAATGTACTAAGTATGTAGGATACAATGCAACAAGAAATAGGCATCATAATCGAAATGCATAACAGTAAGCCATAGATAATATAATAATAGTATGGTATGTATGATCAATACTTAAGTAAAACATACTTACATGGAATATAATACATGTGTAAGAAGTGTCCATCATTATAATACCCATAGGTTACCAAGGTACAAACTCCTTTGGTTGATTTATGGATCATCGCACAATACCACCCATGGTGATTGAAGAACTAACCCCTCGACCCAGTTACCAAGGTACAAACCTCTTGATTGGTTGGCGGATAGTTGCACCCTACCACTACTGGTGATTGAGGTACTAACTCCTCAACCCGGTTATCAAGGCACAACCCTTTTATTAGAATGAAGGTACAAATCCCGCGACATGGTTACCCGGGCTCTTAATCCCCCAAGTAAGGCATAGTCACTTTCCAACACTATATAGGAGAATATCATATACATACATTTGTTTCATCATCATAATGTCCTTCAATTCATAGGACATACATTGGACCTCCAATTCCTCAAAATATATCAACCATACATTTTATCAAACACTTGGCGGGTGTATAGTGCTAGTGTAAAACCATCAAGTGATACTTGGTAACACCCTTAAGCAATATACATTAAAACCCTTCATCAAATGTCACAATAAGTCTTAGATGCATAGCTCAAAACATGCTAAAACAATCACAATTTCATGAAACACCAACATAGTGTACAGAGAAATTCATAATAAGTAAGACCCATGAGTAAATCAACTTTAAATCATACAATTTTAGGTAAAAGAAATCTTGGGAATAATGGGTGAAATGAAACCATAAGAGAAATCCACATACCTTGACTTTGGAGAATCTTTGAAGAAGATTGGAAATGAAAACTTGAAGCTTGAACGAGAACCTAAAGATTTGGATGAATTTTGGGACTTGAAATTTGCAGTGAAAATTTGTCTAAGTGTTTGAGTGAGCATTGGGAAATGTATTCAATGATATGAGACTAAAATATGGCTAAGTATATGTATTTTCATGTGTGGGAACACTTAGGCCCAAGATCCAAAAGTCCTGGATCGAGATAGCAAAAAAATGCACAAAAATACACAGTAGCACTCCCTTGGCGCGTTGCACTAGGGGTGTGGGTTGCTCTCTTGAAATCACATTTTTTTCATTTCCAAATGTTCATATGGTTGATTAAAAATTGAGGTTAGATCGATTCCTTATTCAATTTGACCTTCTAATCAAGAATATGTAGTCGAAATTTTGATATTACGCACGAATTTTGAGATATATGGAATTTTCGTTTCTAGGCACTTTCGAGGCACATTGTTGGGTACTTTTTGGGGTTGTTTCAGTCGAACCTTCCTGTGGTGGATCTGGGGAAAATGTCTTAGGCATAGGAGGAGGTTGTGTCCTCTAATTTGGCACAAGGTGATCATCAGCCTGGATCAGGTTGGGATCTAGAGTGTGTAGGGCCGATACAAACTAGTCAAGATGATACAATATCTGAATCATAGACTTTGTGTAGCGTCCGTAGATCAATACCGAAAATGGAATGCACGTGGGATTCTTGAGTGCCAACTCAGGAATTTTCTCCACTATGAGTCGGACCCAGTCAATGTCATAGTGAGCGAGGATGCTGGCAACTAATACTTCTTGCTCCGGTGTGTTATCTGCTAGCATAGGCCGGATGCGAGACCTGAAAACTTCCCACAAAAACTTTGGCGGGGAAAGAATGTGTAGCCTTCAAAATATGCTCCGTATGCATGGTGACCAAATTAGGCTCTTGCCCCTGATCTGCAATGTACTCGGCCAGCCATCTAAATAGATCAGTCTTCTATACTTGATTCTTTGAAATTGATGTTGTTTAGTCCTGCCACAATCCATAATCATACTCAGCCATTGACCTCGGATCTTGGTACTCAGGACCAAAAAGTACACGACGGATCGTCTCCTCCGAAATATTAACCGACCGCCCTCTCACTAATGCCTTTTGCAATCATGGTTGTACAAGAGATCTCTTCCCCTTGGGAAGATAAGGAAGAATGGTGGTTGCATAAGCTGCATAGATCTCCCACACCATAAGAGAGGCATATCGTCCAAGCTTATCCGTCATCCAGTGGACTCTATAGCGGGTCATCATGTCCTTCAATCCTAGGACATGACTTAATCCATTGCCAATAACTTGGGGTTCCTCATATATCAGCTGTGCGGTCTTGCCTTCCCTCTTTGGCTATAGACCCTCTGTGAATATAGTCTCCATTCCCTCAACACCCCACCGATGAGTAGGATCCAATCCTTGAGAAGCTGATGGGGCAACGGAGGACTGGGCATCTCCTCTATCCTGGGGGCCATCCTCTTAACTAGATCCCGTGCCTGAAGGAGTCATTTTAGGTGAACCACTATCACTCTCATCATTACCTTCCTCATCAGATTGGAAGGACTATCACTACGAGCTTGAGTTCTCCTAGCTTTGGTATCAACTCTCATCTGGGGTTGAGGAGATGCTGGATCAGGCTGGGTATTATAATCCTCCATTAACCCACTCAACTGGTTCTTCTCATTACCAAACGCTGCTCATCTGTAGGCTCATCTAAGAGTTTCTTTTTGAATTTCTCGATCTTTGAGCATTGTCTCGTCGGGGCCATAGCACCTGAAGAATAAACATAAGCAAAACGCCATATGCCCCAATAATCAACAAAAAAGAACAAGAAAAGTGCATTGGATCAGTTGCATTCAGGTATTACGTGGACCAGTTCTGACTTGTAGCTGTAACTACGAGTTGTGAAAGGGTTCTATAAACCAGAAGTGCACAACAAAAATGAATGCTAGTACATTGTACGAGTCCTAGTTATGACTCGAAACTTGGGTTATGGCTCATAAACAAGTTCCAGGGAGAAAAACTAGGCCAGACCTGAGTCTATGAGACCTATATACGACTCGTAGAGGGATGTACGACTTGTAGAAGATCTCATATGGTGAGTTATTCAGAACATCAGATAACTAAAACTTCCCACGAGAGGCAATTACGAGTCGTAAACCCTTTTTGCGCTCAAAATGACCCATTTAGATCGTGTTTTGAGTTTAGGAGGGGTTGAAAAGGTCTAGAATTCCCCGCACGAAATTAATAAAAACGTTTCGTCTCAGAACATGGGTTCCACGATGCGGACCCTTTGCAGTTTGGGTGATTTTCGCTAAAAATTCTCCGAACAAGCTTTCTAATCCCGTAGAAAATTTTTGGCACAAATTAAGTGTTGGTCTGTGGCAGGTGTGCATCACACACCTGTCGCTCGCCCTCATCGTTTTTTCATTTTCTCATCAAAAAATTATCTTTTGATTCGTTTGCTCTAACAATCAACCGAGAACACTTCCCCACTAAATTTTTCATGTTGATTGCATATCCATCCTCGAATTTACCATCGGAACATACGAAGATACGTTATGCACACATCTCTCCTCTAAATGTATTTTAGTAATTTTACCTGGCGTTACATATACCAACGACCGGCTAAAGCTGATGGTGAGTCAAAATCGATAAAACACTTACTGCACTCCACAAAAATAAAACAAATAAAAAAATACAAGTAGGAGTCAGTACGAGCCACATGTACTGAGTAGGTATCATCTATCGATTCCAAATAGAAATTAATATGCATAAGTAATAACAGGAAATCAACTATAACACTTTACAGGTGGCAAGCAACAAGCAATAAGTACACGTGACAATATCATAAAACAAGTACGTAATCAGACAACAATATCATGAACAAATCGTGAGGACTTAGGCCTCCGCACCACACTTCTTTTGGGAGATGGGTTATTTGAGATTGAGTATATTAAATCACTTCAATATGTTTTCCTTTAATATTACCTATCCAAATATACCGTGTCAAAACGTGACACCTGATCCAAATATACCGTGTCAGAACGTGACACCCGATCAAAGTATACCGTATTAGAAGGTGACACCCGATCCAAATATACCTTGTCGGAACGTGACACCCAATCCAAATATACTTGTCAGAACGTGGCACTCGATCCAAATATACCGTGTCAAAACATGACACCCGATCCAATTATATCGTATCAGAATGTGACACCTGAACCAATTATATCTTATCAGAACGTGACATCGGATCTAATTATATCGTGTCAGATCGTGACACTGATCCAATTATATCGTGTTAGAATGTGACACCAGATCTAATTATATTTAGTTCATCATTCTTTATCATTATGTTCTACTTCATTAACAATATTTCTTCAAACCTTCTTTATTCAAAGCATCCTAGTTCAAGATTACAGATTTCATAGCCTTGGGATTTCAGACCAATCATAACAATATATAAATACTATAAATTACAATGATTAAATACATAGAAAACTTCACAACATCACTCAATGAATACCAATCACTATTAAGAGTCTCTCTTATACATAGAATAAACCATAACCTACCTCAAACCGAATAACCAAAGCCAAGCTATTTCACCACTACTATTTCCTTCCTCAAGGCCTCAAAACCTTTTGAACCTATCATATATGTAATATTCATAAGTAAACGAGCCCATAGACACTCATATTAGTGCATCGACTAAAAACTCACTAAATTCCATAATCAAGTTCCTAAATTCCAAGCCTAGGGTTAAGTCTTAAAACCTCAAAATAACATAACTTTAATGGTGTTCATATAATATAATATACATAGCATTTAATTACCTATCTCAATATTTTAAAATCAAATTTATAATGTGATAATTAATAAATCAAAAAGTAGTGCACAATCCGTAGTTTCCAACTACAAAATGATGCCTCAACCTATATGTTTAATTTAGATAGATATCATTAGTAATTAAACTTTATGATAGGCAGTAGTAAAATTGTGGCAATGATTAGCCATATTTATGTCTCCCACTCAAAATGTTGCAGCACTACTCAATTTTGTGGGTTTCTATTTTTTTTTTCATCCTAATTCAATTAACATCTTCAAAAAAGAGTTTTTCACTATTCAATATGGAATGTTGTTCACTATTTGTTACCTGAATTGTTGCTCTCTATTTCGTCGAGCGCCTTTTCTTTTTCTTTTTGGTTTCTGCGTCTCTTTGCTTCTCTTCCAATAGGGCTGCGCAACAGCCCTTATATATATAAAAAACTTATTTTTAATGAATATGGGATAAATAATATAAGATATTAACTAAATTATTACTTTAGTCTACAAACTAAAATAATTATCTAAAAAATATTCCTTAACTAAATAATAAAAATTATTAAATAGTCCGAGAAGTCCTTTTAAAATTTACGAGATAAATCTTCTATAACATACGAAACTTTATACCTCAAAACGCCTTAACAGGTCGTTACAGATCTAGTATCGTCTCAAATTAAAATATACATATCTACATACATAACTAGAATAGCCATCCACACGTATAAATTCAAACTACATTTACAAGGCAAGTGTCTGAATACAAAAGATGGTCATCAAAATAGAAGGAGACTGCAGAATATCTAGAGCTACTGATGCTCACTAATGCCTCCTGAATCGCCTGCAAACACTCTAACTCAGTGACTGCTACTAGTTCCTACACCTACACTATGGGAAGATGCAAAAATGTAGGGGTGAGTACCAGAAAAGGCACTCAGTAGGCATCATCGACCAACCAAGTAAAACAGTAAACATAAATAAAGCCCAAGTAGGTAGAAACTATAGCAGTGTAGCAAAATAAACCCAGATCAAGGCATAGGCATGTCGGGAAACCCTCAATCACAACTGAACCAACTGAATAAAGAATAATAATGAACTGAACCAACCCAAGTGGTGAACATCAATATCGACTGACAGAGACTGCGTAGGCTAATATTACAATTGCACCAAACTAAGACATAGTGATATACGTGGGTGCAAGGCCCTAGTATCTATGTCTGTACACCAATTGCGCCCCCACAAGCCTAGAAGGTACACCTATGCACAATATAGAACTAACAAATCGTCACAGAATCACTTAAAAGTACCATAAAATCCTATAGAACCATCATAGAGACAAACTCTCCACATCATCAGAACAAGTGGGTGAAAGGCCCTAGTGTTTAAGTCTAAACGCCCCTTGAGCCCCCATAAGCGCAGGAGGTACACCCATACACAATCAAGGTGTGAATAGGTAGATGGGTACAGACGTCAGTAACATATAGTATGAAATCTAAACTAGTGAAGGATACAGTATCACATGGGGCCTCAAACTCCTAATAGTCACCCAATGTCACGATCCAAGCCTAGGGCCTAGTGATCGGTGAATGGGGAACCCGAAGGAACCCCATACTAGCCTCATAGCATATCATTACACATCCTTGGTCACAAAAACAATTAAATGATATTTGAAGAATGGAAATAAGGGTAAAAAAGGGCTAAGGGAGAACTTGTCATAACATAGAGTCAAGAGATAATAGAATCAACTCATAACATAAATACATAGCTTTGTCCAATAACACCTCTACTACATAGATAATAGTGGGGGCCAAGACATATAACCGGGCTCACCCTCATAGTCATAAGTATATGATAAAGTAAAGGAATCTTAATACATAGTGTGAGAGAATAGTCCTTGTCCCCGGAATGGAGGACTCACCAAAGGCTAACTTGAATAATCCATCTAGCCACAAGAAGAATCAATAGGAGCTCCGATCCCTACATGGTGAAATCATGTAGGCAAGAGTATGTGTTAGTACGTTTCAATGTACGAAGTATGTGGGATGCAATGTAGCAATAGATAGGCATCATAATCCAAAAGGCAAAACGATAGACATTAAGAATATTATAGCAAGATGGCATGTATGATTAATGCATAAGTAAATCATACTTAAGTATATCATGATCATATAGAATATCATATGTGAAGAATGAGACCAAGCAAGCTCTCTAAGTTATAAACCCCTAGGTGGTTGATGGTGGTCGAACCCCGCCATCCATAGCGACGAAGTATAAACCCCTCGCATGGTTGATGGTGGTCGCACCTTGCCATCCATGGGATGAGGTATAAACTCCTCGCATGGTTGATAATGGTCACACCCCAAACATCCATGGTGACGAAGTATAAACCCCTCGCATGGTTACCTAGGCTCTTTCCCGCCCGGATGGGGCATGGTCTATGCAACACTTTATATAGGATTCACCATAGGCTCTAATGCAGTATCTCATGTAGGAATGAACATATACATAAGCTCATTTTATCATCATAACATCATTCATATCATATCTCATGCTTTGGACCTTCAATTCCTCAAGAAACCATAACCAGATATTTTATCAAACACCTTGGGGGCATTTAATGGGGGCAAAAGAGCATGCAATTTAGAGATGAAATCATGCAGGAAAATCATTGATAAGGTCTTTAATCAACACCCTGCAATACCCCCAAAACATCTCCTCATCAAATCCAACATCAGATCCAAGATTTGAAGCTCAAAATATGCTAAAACCACCATACTTTCATGAACTAAAATCACTGTGCAGTAAATTTTTTGAATATTCAAGACCCACATGTAAAATCACTTTAAATCATTCAATATTAAGTAAAAGAAGGTTTAGGGACCATGGGTGTAAGGACCCAATGGCTCAACACCACATACCTTAGCTTTTGAGACGTTCTTGATGAAAACTTTAATGGAGATTTGGAGCTTGAGTGAGATCCTTGAAGAAATCCTTAAGATTGGTCTTGAGTTTGGGACTTGAATTTAGGGTGGAATATGAGTCTAAGTGTTTGAGAGGATATTGGTGAATATTGAGGATGATATGAGGCTAAAATTAGGCTAAGTATAGGTAAAAAACACGTATGGGAACCCTTGGGCGCAAGACTTGAAACTCTTGGACCGAAATTAAAAGAACAAGGCCAAAATAACATTGGTCCGCGATGCTCACTGGAAATCTGCATTTTCTGCATGAACGAGTTTTATTAAAATGGGCATAAATCCTTTATCTAAACTCGGAATGAGGTGTACCGAAGTGCGTTGGAAAGCTAATTCAAAGGTCTTTAAGTTAGTAGGTCGAGGTCCACCTAGTTCTTTGTGTGCTAAGATATATTCCCCTTCAAAGTTGACCCTTCTAACTAGCGTTTATTACAATTTTTGTATTTTGATACGGTTGCTCTAAAAATCGGGTTAGACCCATTTCCCACTCAATTTGACCCCATAAACAAGAATGTGAAGTCAAATTTTTGATATAACGAACGAACTTTTAGATATATGGGAATTATGATTCAAGGTACTTCCGAGGCACATTTTCAGGCACTTTTTGGGGTCATTTCAATATCTCCCCCTTGAGAACATTCGTCCCCGAATGTCAAGGAAATGTACAAGAGAAAAGTAATCATAAAGAGATCAGTCCCACCAAGAATGCAACAATACATTTTGAAACACCATCTTCAAAACTTCGACATAAGTGTAAACTCATCATAAACTTGCCAACTTAAACATGAATGTATATGAATGACATAGGGGCTGAAACATAAGCCTTGGAATCATAGAAAGGACTTGAAATGTCATCATAATCTTGAATAGAATGAAAGAACTACAGATATTTCTCCTCTATGCCCGCTCCAGCTTCCCGAGAGACACATACGAATAGACAACTCTTCCCAAAGGGCCTTGAAGAACACTATATCATTATCAATCAACTTTTCCACTCATCTATCCAACACCCCCACTGGAACCTTCTCTTAAGCCAATTTTCCCTCCTTAACGCCCACAACCTCAAAGTTTTCTGTAACACGAAAGTCACCAAGACATCATATCCACCTAGAAGCATGAAGAACCGAACGAACCATACCTATATCCATAGGCAATTCCCAAACTTATGCAACCTTATCAACCTCCCTCTTCATTCTATAAGGACTCACAATCCTCAACTCAATTGTCAATCTTAAATACATCTAACCTATTTTGTACCACAACCACCATCTCCCCCTTGGGAGTCAACCTACACTCTATCATTTCCTCACCCAAAACTTCCAACTCTAATAGGGCTAAATCGAGGCCTTGCTTAATCTAAATCTCTCCAACCAACTAAGATTTGGAGCCATCAAGAACTCTATATTATCATGCTCAACTTCCTCCAACCTAATCCCTCAATCTAGCCAAACAATGGACTGCCCAAGTCACCTTTTTGCCACCATTGTCAACACATGCTAGGCTACTTAGGGCATCAATCACAACACTAGCCTAACCGGGAAAGCCAATGCACGTTCATACCATATTCCTTAAGGGGATCTAATGTCATGACCCAAAAATTAACGTGATGGCACTTGCTCAATCCCACTAGAATAAGTCAGCTTTAACTCAAAAGAGATAATAAACATATCACGTGGATGTAATTAACAAGAGTAGATAACTAAAGCTGAGAATTTTCATAAACTTAAATACCACCTAAGGATTTAGTTGTCACGCGTACAAGCCACTAACAATACAGAAAAATCAAAGAAATACAAGTTCAAATTGTCCTTCTTCCCGAATAGAACAAGTACAGAAGAAATAGGAATAGGAGAGTCATCCAAATGACAACAACTACCTTTTTACGTCTCCTGGGAAGCTTTGGAGGATCAAGGAAAATACAATTCACTGTCTGGGCTCATAACCTTCACAAGTGTAGAAGGAAGGGGTGAGTACCAAGTACCACACAGTACCTAGCAAGTCAACTAACAAAATAAAGGAAGCCTGATAAAATACACAAACTCCTTTCATCCCAATCTATCTCCACGACTACAACCTGTACAAAAGGTTATTCCAACCCATCAATACATAAAAATATAATAAAGATGGTATTTCACCATATCACAATTCCAAAGTACAAGCTAAAAATGATAGCACAATCAATCATAAGAATAATATCATGCTATGAAATAATATGCAAAGGTGAAATGCAATGCTAATGCAATAATCACCAGCAAAGACGTCGGCATTACATCACTGAAAAATATCTCAACATCATATCATCACTGGCAAAAACCTCGGCATCACAATATCATCATAAATTCGCCGGCAAAGACCTCGACATCATAATATCATCATAAAGTTTTCAACATCGTAATTTTGCCAGCAAATACCTCAGCATTGTATCTCGATCGGTAAAGACCTTGGCCCCAATACTTTCCATCTCATTCATATCAATATCTGGAATCAATACGAACATACATGTCATGGAATGAATGAACATGATATAAATTCCACAGATAAATCTATTCATTATATCCAACCACAGCAA
>JAABOM020077795.1:0-78698 GCA_011800125.2 Solanum clarkiae | reverse complement strand
TCCAACAAAGTCAACATGATCAATCTGTGTTTATCAAGAGAAGTATAGAAGGAAACATTTAAAATGAAAGATCTGGGAGAATTGAAATATTTCCTTGGCATTGAATTTGCAAGTTTTGAGAAAGGTATCCTAATGCACCAGAGGAACTAACCTTTGAGGAAAAACCCGTCGCTACGTTAGACCATCAAGTTAGGAAACTTCACAACAAGGATGTAGCCTTAGTCAAACTATTGTGGCACAATAATTAAAGAGAGTAATTGACTTGGGAAGTGGAGGAACACATGAAAAAGAAATACCCTCATTTACTTCCCATAGTGCCAAGCATGATGTATGCTAACTAAGTTGTTCCTTGTCAGACGTAATGGTATAGATAAAACTTGCATAGTTAGTATGACATTCGAAGACGAATGTTCCTAAGGGGGGAGGATGTTAGAACCCGTAAGTCCTTAATTGGTTCAATTTGATAAAGTTTGGGGCCAAATGTAAATTTTATTTTAAGTTTAGTCCTTAAGACTTAATTTGCAACTGGGGTCATGTGTGTGGCAAAATTTTAATTGGTCAAAGTAGAGGACTTGTTGTATATATATATGAGCATATCTTGTACAAGATGAAGCATTCTTCATACTTAGCAAAAAAAAGAGCTAAACCAAGAGGAAAAAAACTGGGCAGTCTCGGGTTACTGTAGAAATTTTTTTTTTGAATATTTTCGAGTTTTTGATTATTTGACGCTTCAAGATTGGTATATTAGATCCCCTAAGTGGCATGAAAGCGTTAGTTGGTCAAGAAAATGCTTGGTTTGACGGCTCCGAAGATTTGAGTTGTGTAAGAGGTTGTAAGGTATGTTAATTTTTAGCTTCTTTTATGTGAGTTAAAGGTTGTAGAAGTGTTAGGGTGTGTTAAATTGAAGGTAACACATGAAAAATTGGGTTGATTGTTAGTTGAATTATGAATTTGGAAATTGGGGTTTGAAATGGGGACAAGATTTCTTATGAAATATATTGATGTATAGTCATGGTTTTATGTTTATTTGACATGGAAATAATCTTTGTCGGGTGAAAGAAATATTGGGAACTTATGTGAAGGTATGCATGAAAATTGGCTTGAATGGGAGGCTCTTAGATAGTGTAATGTTGCGTTTTAATGTTGGGGGTATGTGTTGGGCATTGGAGTTATGAATTATAGTCCTTCGAGTATTTAGGAAGGCTTGAATGTGGTAGATATGTAATCATAGCGATGCTGCCATGTTTTTCTAATTATGTCGAAATAGTGCTTTGTGGTGTTTTGATGTTGTGATGGCATTGGAAAGGGCTTATTGATGTCGTAGGTTGTTGTTATGTTGTTGATTGATTATTTGAGACAAGTTGAATTCTCGGGGCGGCGTATTTCAAGGGGAAGCACTGTCGAAATTTTTATAAAGTTTGGAACAAAGAAAATTAGGATTTAAGACCCGCTATGGTTGCTAATCGTTGGCGTCATTGTATTTCTGCAGGCGTTGGACATCCGGAAGCATAAATCGGATCGAGCTGAGTTAGAACTAGTTGGAGGAAGAAATTAAGGTATGTAAAGACTTCTCCGTCTTGTCATGAATTGGTTGAGTTTGGTTAAGGTCATATGTTTGAAAATCCCCTATTCCTCCATAAATTGGGTCCAAATATATTTTATATTCAATGTTAGACACTTTTATGCCAAATTAACCTCATCTCTAACCTTTTGAATTTTTGAATCCATATGTCGTGATCGTTTGACCGAAATCCAGATAGTGTGTTAAACCATAGGTTCAAATTGTTCCGAAAAATTTCTAACGTGTACATCGATTGATAGAAATTCCCAAGCATTTTACAAGTGATTTGAAGCCTATTCTAGTAATTTGTATGATGGAAATTTAGCAAGTTCCTTTGAAATAAACATTATGTGCAAATCTGAGCAACTTTGACAAAACTCATAAATGAATAAATTTTTCCTTTCAAAAAATTGAACATTTTACATATTAATAAGTTTTTGAAACTAATTTTTATGCATATGATTCTCACGACTCTATTCGTGCCCTGTTGGCCTCGTTCACCGATTCCCGGGCTGGTTACTTCGTGTGCATGTATAATTATCTGTATATATGTATATATATTCCGAAGTAGGTTGGATACGGCGGGTCGGTTTGCCCATGGGCCGGCTTTGCGTAGCTTGGAGACATAAGGAGCTGGGCTTGGGATGGCATCATGACGTGTGAGTGTTGGGCCGAGTTCGCCCCGGCTAACGCGAGTGCATGGCACCATCGCCTCGGCTCAATAAACGGGCATGATGACCTTTATGCATTACGATATGTGAACGCTTGGCATTGTCGCCCTGGTTCACCTATACTATGACGTGAGTGCTTGGCCGCTGTTCGCCTTCGCTCACTTGGGCTACAGTTGGGACTTCTGTTGGAGTTGTCGAAGATTTGAAACTTCTGGTGTTAGGCTGTGGTATGGCGCGAGTTTGGAGGTCGCCATCATTCCCGTCCGATACACATTATTTTGATGTTTTAAAAAGAGAAATATTTTTATGTTTGCATACAGGTTTGATTTAGACATTTCGTTTGAATTATTATTTCCGTTCATATTTTGTACTTTCCGCTTTACATACTTGGTACGCATTTCGTACTGACCCCCTTCCCTCGGGGGCTGCATTCATCCTCGCAGGTACAGACGTACAGACTAGAGGGCCTCCTTCGTAGGATCTCTATCCGCCATTACAGTGCTCCCTTGTCTCAGGAGCAGGGTTTGGTATATACATGTTTCTTTATTTTCTGTACTTGGTGTTAATGTATATTCGAGGGTATGACGGGGCCCTATCCCGTCCCATGATTCGGTGTGTATGTATAGAGGTCTGTGGATACATGTGGGTGTGGGATATTACGCGTGATATGAATTCGTATGTACGGTACATTTGTTGGGCGGTTCTACCGCAGCGGTGACATTGTCGGCCTGCACATTTATATATATATGTGTATGGATGTTGTGATATGCTGGGATTTCTGTTGCAGGGTTTGGGTAGTCAGTAAAATAGAGGAAGCTCTGCCGAAATTTCAATAAATCCCTTAGTTAATATAGTTGTAAATCTGATTTGGCATTATTTGGGTGCCCAATCGGCACTAATCACGGCCCCTGCATTGGGTCGTGACAGCATATATGTCATTTAGTTAGAGTAAGGGATATGGAGGCAGAATCGCCAACTCTTCAATCAGTTCCAGTAGTAAATAAATTTGTTGATGTGTTCTCCGAAGAACTTCCAGGCTTACCTCCAGAATGAGAAGTAGATTTTGGTATTGACTTACTTCCAGGCACTCAACCTATTTCCATTCCTTCACATAGAATGGCCCCAGCAGAATTGCGTGAACTAAAAGAGCAGATAAAAGACTTATTGGAGAAAGATTTTGTAAGACCTAGTGCATCCCCTTGGGGTGCACCAATGTTATTTGTACATAAAAAGGATGGCACCTTGAGAATGTGTATCGATTAACAACAATTGAATAGGGTGACAATTAAGAACAAATACCCCATCCCCAGGATTGATGATTTATTTGATCAGTTACAGGGTGCCAAATGTTTTTCAAAATTTGATTTGAGATCAGGTTATCGCCAAGTGAGGGTGAAGGAGAAAGATATACCCAAAATAGCTTTTAGAACATGTTATGGTCACTTCGAATTTCTTGTTGTGTCATTTGGGCTAACGAATAGTCTTTCCAACGGAGTTTAGGGATAAAAGTGAATTTGAGTACAACATTCCACCCTTAGATAGATGGACAAGCTGAGTGCACCGTTCAAATACTTGAAGATATGTTGCGAGCTTGTACATTGGACTTTAAAGGTAGTCGTGTGGACTATTTTCCACTTATTGAATTTGCCTATAATAATAGATACAACTTAAGAATCAAGATGGTGCCTTACAAAGCTTTGTATGGAAGGAACTGTAGGTCGCCAATTGGATGGTTTGAAGTGGGTGAAACCACCTTGCTTGGGCCAAATCTAGTAAAATAAGTCATGAAAAAAGTTAGGATAATACAGCAGCAAATAGAAATAGCCCAAACTCGTCAGAAATCATATGCGGATGCTAGAAGGAGAGGATTAAAATTTTCAGTATGGGATTGGGTATTCTTAAAGATATCTCTAATCAAAGGGGTTATGAGATTTGGTAAGAAAGGAAAACTGAGCCCGCGTTATATAGGGCCATATAAAATTATTAAGACGTTCAGGCAGGTTGCATATGAACTAGAGCTACCCCAAGAGCTTTTAATGATTCATCCAGTTTTTCATGTCTCAATGCTTTGAAAATGCATAGGTGGCCCATTCCGTATCACTCCTGTTGAAGATGTGCAGGTTATAGAAGATCTCACATACGAAGAGGTACCTATCTCTATTCTAGATCGTCAAGTTAAAAGCTAAGAAACAAAGAAATAGCTTCAGTAAAAGTACATTGGAGAAGCCAGCAAGCAGAAGAGATAACATGGGAGGCCGAGAACACGATAAAATCAAAATACCCTTACTTATTTGAAGCTAAAGAGGAAGTCCAACATGCAAATGTGGGACACTAATAGGTAGTGTGATCGAATACTTAGTGTGTTTTCAAAAGTTTGTGTAAGTAAAGGTTCAAACTTGGTTAAGCTATCTAATTCTGCTAACATTCGAGGACGAATATTCCTATAGGGGAGGATGTAACACTCGACATCTTACAGCATTAGTACTATGCAAATGAAACGTGATATGGCTTTTCAAATTAGCGCCAAATTTTAAAAGTACTTGAATCTCAAATCAGAGAGCAACATGTATGTCTAATGTTGAATAGGATTGAGTGTAAATAAGTTTTAATTCAAATTGAGGAGATCACAACCTAAAACGAGGTGAAAGATGTGAGGTTCTTGTAGGACTTAGAAAGCTAGCAGATGAGTCACCTATATGCTTAGATTAAATATGCTAGCTAAACGGAGACGAGACCTGATGCCAAATCTGTCCAAGTACGATAATGAATAAAGTTCATGTTAAGAGTGTAAATTTAGCCCGTGTTTTACCATCGTAAATGGAAAATACTTACATCCCAAGATGAATAACAAAAGGTCCCAAGTACATCACAACCCACTTGACTAATTGGGCCCAAACTAAGTGAAGAGGAATTAGGAAAATGGGCAGACAAGGCCCATCTAATTTTAAGACCCATTTAAGCCCAAGTGAGAGGCCTAAGTTGTTGCATCACTAGCTTATTGATATGTGTTGATATGTCATCAAAATCCCAAGAGAAAGTCACCCAAAGATTCCCTTTAAAAGGGCTTAAAAACAGTTCCTTAAGTCATTTCACTTTGGAATAATTTTTATCTTTCCTAAAGACTTTTTTTTCTCTTTACTTCAATTCACAAGGCAGCCAATAAAACTCTCTAGGATTCTTGAAGGAAACCTGAATCTTGAAGGCTAAGGTAAATGAAAATATCTATGTATTTGTTATACTTATCCCATGACAAACAAGAAGTATATGCTAGTTATGCTTGTGAACAAAGGTTGGACAGTATGTTCTTAGAAAGTTGCTGCACACTTGCCTTTTTTTAGTGACTTCTCTATGGTTTGTAGGTTAAATTATGAAGATACGATGATGTTCATAACATGTTTTAAGTTATAAATATTAATCTAATGCTTCTACCCTGATTTTGTTTCACTTAACAATAAGTTTTATTGTGCTATCTTAAGTGTGATATTGATTGGGACTTGGGGGCTGATGAATGGAAGGCTATTGCCTCACGTCCTTCATGACTATTTTGGTGTGGTTTTGAGACGGTTTTAAGGCTGTATTTATATATAGATGTGTTGAGTATAGTTTGGTTAAAGTCCGTATAGTTTTGAATTGTTGACATTGAGATATAGGGAAATGGCATAAGGTTGTGCTACCTGATTGCATGTCATATGAAGTTGGTGTGTGCTGTAAATTGTGGACTATTTCCAGCATGTTACGAACCTAAACTAGGTTGTATACACCATGTATATGGAATGGGTAATAGACACATATGTTTATGGGTGGAAGGGATAAAATAACATTGTTAGGTCTATGCTTATGTGTTGCTGCCCAAAGTTTATTTTTACATTAGATTGGACTACCAAGAAGTGTTTCTTAGCTGCTAATTCTAGTGTTATTTCCTACTCTATTGTAGATAAATATTTGAGGGATAAGGAGGTTACTCCGAGGTAATGAAGAGGTCATATATCAAGGTATGTAAGGCTACTCGATTTCATATTACTTGGCATGAAATCTAGATTCTTCCTTGGCACATAAAGGCACGTAACAACTCCGACACAACTATTAATTATATCTCCACTCTTTCACATGTTCATATGCTCCCATACATAGTCACCCTCAAATCTTCATACATACATGTATACCAAGTTACATGGGTTCTTGTTGCTAAATAAAGTTCATGAGTTGTTTCATCTCATACGCATTTCATTATTTGTATAACGTACTCTTTTCATTGTCATATTACCTTGTATGATTATTTACATGTCACATGCTACATCTACAGTCCTACAGCTCCAATATTGTGACCACAAAAAGAATCATCTCAAAGGTAATTGAAAGGTAAAGTATATTGCTTATTGATAGGTAGTAACCCGAGGGGTGGAAGAAACACTTAGCAAGGGTCGATCCTATCACGGGAGGTAGCCCAAGGGGTGAATGGAAAAGCCTAGCCAGGGTCGATCCCAATATAGATTTACCACTGATCAGCTAGGTAAAGTAATAAAAAGAACAAAAAGTACATGATCCCACAGTATAACTAAAGGTGGTCTCTTATCCTACACCAGTGCATAGTTTCATTTGAGTTGTTACTTCATATATAATATTTCCTACCTTACATTTTCATACATTATATCGCACTGACGTCCCTTACGGGGGACCTGCATTTCATGCTGCAGGTGCTGGTGCTAGTAGATCTCCCTAGTAAGAGTACAGGATATATAGCTGATGTTACTAAGCTCCAGGTTACTTCGGAGCTTTGTGTATCTGGAGCTTATATTTTTGTATTGTATAGTTAGTCGAGGCGGGGTCTGTCCCAACCCTTATCAGATACTTTTTCTTATCTAGAGTCTTTATAGACTATGTAAATTAAAGTGTGATCAAGTCTCATACTTCAGACAATGTGGCCCCAGCGGCCTAGTTATATGCATTTCCTTTTGGCTTGTTATTACTGCTTACATTCTTAAAGGCATGTTGAATGAAGGAATCCCTTATAATATGTATAGAATGTGCATGGATACCGGTTGGTTCTCCCTAGCCTTATCGGCAACGAGTGCCAGTTCGCCTTAACGGGACTTTGGGCGTGACAGAGTCCTAGATATATTGGTCTTTATGAGATTTTAGATCAGATTAGATTGGTGGCATACCGACTTGCTTTACCTCTGAGATTATCCTTTGTACATCCTGTATTTCACGTGTCCATGCTTCAATGATATATTCGTGATGATAGTCATAAGATTAATCTAGAAGATTTAGAGCTAGTTGAAAATTTAGCATATGAGGAAGGTCCGATATCTATTCTGGATAGACAAGTGAGGAAATTGAGGTTGAAGAAGATAGTCCCACAGAAAGTTTTATGGTGCAATCACCCAACTAAATAGGCTACTTAGGAATCTGAGGTGGACATGCAAGAGAGATATCCTCACCTATTTGACACTTTCGGTATGAGTCTAGACTCATTCGAGGACGAACATTATTTTAAGTGGGGGAGAATGTAATAACCCTTATATTTTTAAAGAAGGGTTAATGGTAATTTTAACCATTAATAATTCTTATCAAAAAGAATTTTAAAAAAAAGGGGCCTAGCCCCTTTTATTTTTAATTTCTACACAGCAAACAAAACAAAAGAGGGAAACGACCAATTCCTTTTTTTTTTACAGAATTGTCGCAGCAGGAAAAAAAACTTGAGCAGTTCTTTTTCTTCTTCTTTCGTTCTTTTCTCTTTGAAGAAAACACACAACTCACATGGTGATTTAGGGAAAACTCATACATAGAATCAACTTGATCTTTGTACTACTACTTTGGGTGATAAAGTGCAGGTATTTTCTTGTTTATTATGTGCTCTTGTTAGTTGAAAATATGTTTACTAAAATTTTAACCAATTGGGTTTTAACAATGACATTAAGAATACCTTTAGTTTTAATTATAGTCTAAGGTATTGAGTATTAGGGCTTAACCCTAAACTTGAAGACTAGAGACATTGAGACTTGAGTTTGGCCAACATAATTGATATCGATAATCAATATTTTTTCATAGATTGAGGAAGGTAGGGGTTGTTTTGGTGGGTGTTCTACGCGTGCAAGGTTGTGGAACTTATCATTAATAAGGTAAGTGAGATTTTAATCTTTAGTGCTTGCTTTTCAAATATGCTTTGAAAAATATACCTTTCTCTGTCTGGTGTATGTGTTGGGACAAGCATGTGCTTGAAAGAGTTGATGTTTCTTTGATAAAACCTAGATATGCTATTTTTGAGAAGAATATCAAAAATTTACATGAGTTATACGTGGTGTGATATTGAATACCTTTCTTTATTACTGTGATGTGGTTTCTAGGGGCATACTTAGCTGTCATAATATGTTGAGGGCATACCCCTACTGCCATAATATGTTAGGGGCTTTATACATGCTGCCGTAGTACATTTTAATAGAATTGTACATGCTGCCATGGACTTGTAGGAGTGATAGGTTGATCTCCTTCACTGTAGCTTATCACAGGTTTTGAGTGGGGATTGAATTGAGACATGTCGTGACCCTTTTTGAATATTTGTTTGAACTTACTGAGCTTATTGTGAAGTATATTTTTATGTATATTATTTATGTATATCTGTTGCGCAGATGTATTTTATAACTCTTGTTTGCAGGGGTATTAAAGTAGCGAGTCAAGGATCTTATTGGGTTATATTTATATATAGCTCACTCCTTACTTGCATGTCAATGCAGATACTATTGCAGAGGGTGAGACTTGTGGTTGACAAGTTCATTTTCATGGATTTTGTTGCTGAGGTGAGCCTTTTCATTATTTTCGTGGAGGCTACTACTTCAGCTTTATCTAGTATAGTTTATGTTTTTCTTCTTTTGGGGGTTGTAAACTCATATCACACTATTAGATTCTCCATGATCTTATTGTACGATTTGGGCCAGAGATATTTTGTTAAGTAACCTTTTCCTTTCATAAATTGGTATGCAATTTTGGTTTGCTAGTTACTCTATTGTTATGAGTATTGATGAGTTTTGGAGTTGCACATATATTATTAGTGCTTGGATTGTTTGGGTGTATATAAATATTTGGTTCTCTCGACAAATAGTGTGGAGGGGTGCCAGTCACATCTAGGGGGTGTTTTGGGATGTGACAGTCGCACTAGTAACGTCCATAGCCATAGGGTTCAATCGATATTGATTCCATCCATAAGCATTTTCATTGAAGTCCCTAAGTTGTGGCCTGTTACCCCTTGGCTGTGGATTCTCCTCTCTTCCCATATCACCATTCGCATTCATATCCTCCTCAACCTCGATATTCTCATACACTTGAGCCATTTTTCTTGGTAGTCGATGGATCTCCAAATTGAGAGGAGCTAAGAGATTGCCTTGGCCCCTTGTGCTGGGCATACAACCTAGTACATGTGAAAATAAAATCAAACAACAAAAACAAAAAACAAAAGTAAAGTACACGAGATTTTAGAAACCAACACTAGAACAAACTAATAGTGAACTCAAATCAAAACCTAGCCATTTCCCCAGCAATGGCGCCATAATTTTTGACAAGTTCTGAAGTTCACGCTTTAATAAGAAAGAGATATTGTCAATAAATTACCTAACCAATGTCCAGGATCGAATCCACAGGGAATACAGGACTTGACTACAATACTTCCCTACTAATCGTTTCAAGCATCAATAACTAAAATCTCTAAATGAGGGGGGGATTGTGATTTAAAAACAAAAGTAAAATTACTGCTATGCTACTACGTGAAATAAGACTCAATTTTAGGGACAACTTGGGAATTGTTTTCCCAATGGTTCGTTGACTCGATTACCCTAGGTAACATAACCACAATTGAAGACTAGCATGTAGGATTGTAGCTTAGGTTCTTCCATCCCTCTTATGAAGGTGAAGGTCAAATTTCACCATCACATCAGCAACCATGGCGTGCCAACCAATGGTTATCTGTTGTTCCAGTCAACCTCCCTTTTGTCAGGCTTGGCTGATTAGATGAGAGCACATCAATCAAATTCTTTCATCTAGTTTCTTTTCCTATTTGTCACTTCCTTGATCGGGATTGTGATAGTGGGAAGGGTTTGGTGTTAGCCACCACAAAACAACAATAATAATAAAGGGAAATAGACAATACATACAAAGCCCCAATCATAAAATGCAAAAAAACTAGGTCATATCAAGTCAACTACCCATGGTTCCCACAACCCTAAGTTGTGGGTGCTTAGCTACTCATGGCTAAGGAAAAAACAAGCAAAAATGCACATACAAGACATAAATGAGAGTTTTGCCAATAACAATGAAGAAAGTAGTCACCACAACTTGCAAACCCACAATCTTGATTGATCAACAATGAGTACAAAGCAAGATTTGCAATCCCCAAAATGGGTTTCCCGAGAGAGAGCAATAATCTACTCTTAAAAACTAAGAATAGATTCAAAAGGTGATTGTAGAATGTCTTCTGGTCCCCCTCTTCTAAAAACCTAGCTTAAACTATATGTAGTTTTTACAAAATAACCCTAGAATTTATAGAAAAAAAGATAGTTGTCAACTGATTAGTCTCGCAGGTACAACTCATAGGATGACCTATGAGTCATAGTCGGGTCTTGTGTCAGGTTCTTGGCATCTTTGACTAGACTGGTATGACCCATAGGTACGAGTCGTTGCTTGAGCTACAACTCATTTTTTCCTCCCATAGTCTTGGTCTTTACTTTTTTGTCTAACATTTTGGCTCTTTGATTCCTGCTACCAGTCCACCTATATGAGTCGTAGTGAGACTTATGACTCATAGGATGGCCTCGTAGGGGTGACCTCTACTTAGCAAATTTTTGAATTTTTGGTCTCTGACTCTTGCTACGACACACCCTATGACTCGTAAGTGTGCTCGTATTAGCTTCATCAAAATCTATAACTATTCTTCAAAATCATGCCAACCTAACTTTTCCACAAGAAAAACACAAAAACACATAAAAACCATTCAGATTCGCTCTGAAAACTCATAAAATTCCTTGTTTTAGGCACTATATATGTTGTATTTTGATAGCACATCATTAGTATATTTAAATGTACTAAGTATGTAGGATGCAAGGCAACAAGAGATAGAAAACATAATCGAAATGCATAATTATAAGCAAGAGATAGTATATTAACAATATGTTATGCATGAATGATGCTAGAAGTAAAACATACATATAAAGAGCATAATACATATGTAATAAGAGACCAACACTATGATGGATTGTCACATCCTACCATCCATTGTGATTAAGGTATCAACCCCTCAATTGGTTGATGGTTGTCTCACCCTACCATCCATGGTAACTAAGGTATCAACCCCTCCATTGGTTGATGGTTGTCCCACACTACCACCCATGGTTATTGAGGTATCAAATCCTTAATTGGTTGATAGTTGTCTCACCCTATCAACTCCTCAACTTGGTTGATGGTTGTCTCAACCTACAATCCATGGTGATTGAGGCATCACCTCCTCAACTAGGCATGGTCAACTTACAATAACATAGATACTTTTTATAAAAATAGCTCACATAACAGTCCTTGCATCATCATAAAGTTACTTAGTTCATAGGTTATACAATAGATATTCAATAGCTCAATAGTTCAAAAAGGGTATTTTATCAAACACTTGGCGGGTGTGTAATGCTAGTTTAATATCATGCAATTCAAGAGGGAAATCATGTGAGAAAATCAGTGTAAAACTACCCACCAACACTAGGAAATACCCTCATGTAAGATACATCAAAACACTTACTCAAATCTCATATTAGATCTTAGATTCATAGCTTACGACAATCTTAAACAATTAACATTTCATATAATCCCAACATAGTTTATAATCAACTTTCATAATAAGAGATACCCATATATAATCTAACTTGAAAACATACAATTTATATAGAAAAGGAATGTTAGGTACCATGGGTGAAAGGACCCAATAGTTGAAACTCACATACCTTAAGCCTTGAGTCTCGTGAAATTGACTTGGGAAAGAATAGAAGTTTGGAATGGAATCTTGAAATCCAAACTTTTTCTTGAGTTTACGTGAATTTGCATTGGGGTCTTGGTAAAGTCTCTTGAGAATATTTGAGAGTATATTCAAGTTGAGAGTAATGAGTTTGATCTTTTGGAATAGGGTTTAAGTCTTTTGGGGAGGTTAAGATAGCATTGGAAGTCTAAAAAGGACATTAGAATGAATTAAATTCACAAAAATGCCATAAGTGAATGGATGGAAAAATTGGCAAAGTGATGCCCCAGTGAGGCCCACATAGGTCATGTGGCACTCCACGGGTCGTGTGGAGTGCCTGTGAGGTGAGACTTGGTAAAAAAATTGGAAGTTGAGATACTTTGGAAGGATCACGTTTCGTCACTTGAGGGGAGGCTCCACGAGCTGTGTGATGCTACACAGACCGTGTAGTGGCCCATGGAGTTACACTTGGTGAGAAAAACTGCATCCAAGAGGCTTCTCACTAGGCTAGATGGCTCATCAAGCTTGCCACGGCCCGTGAAGATGGTCATGGCACCACACTTATTTAAAATCCCCCCTCCCATGCCAACCTTGCCTCACTTGCACACTCCCACTGCTAGCCACACGGTCAGTAGCAAGCCATACGGCCCGTTCCACTGGCCATGTCATATGCCTTACATACAAAAATGGTCTTTTCCAACTCAAGCCAGCCCAAATGGCCCGTCCAAGACCCCACTGACCATCAAGGTGCCCGTTTGGTTTCACTACACGGGAGGGTCTCACAAAGACGGTCATAACTCCTTCACCCGAACTCGAGATGAGGTGAAATCAAGTGCTCAAAAGCTAACTTAAAGATCTCTCATTTGACATGTCGTGGGTCATCCAGTTCTTTGTGCGATAAAAGTTATGCTCATTTAATGTTAACCTTGGCAAAAATCAACATCCAAAACTCAATTCATATGGAAGCCTTGAACTCATCGAAGTACTAGAAGTCTCCCACGATCCTAATACACTCCCAACCTAACAAAATGAGGCTTGAAACATATATACACAAGAGCATGGAATTACGAGGTGTCACAATATAACCACATCTATTAGGATGTACTACAATTAAGAATAAACCTTTTGTTAAATGAGTATACTATAGCATTAAACTATAAAATCATTCACTAGAAGTATAGTTATAGGCTTTTATTTAGTAGTTGATCTCTCCTGTTTGCTCATAATTTTGCAACAAAGTAAGGATTTTTTTTCTGCTTAATTACACATGCACTTTTTAATATATCTACACCATAATGGTCAGGGACATTCCTCACCTTGCAAGTCGTGACATTTTAACATCCAGCTGAGTCAATAAAGTTAGTTGCCTAAGTTCACAAACATAAATCTCATGAAAACTCACAAATATTCCATCTTTTCATTTTACATAATGGAAATTAATTGAATATGGAATTTAATAAAGAAAAAAATTATCATATATCAAAACTATTATATAATAATATTTATTTAAATGTATTCTTCTTTGCTATTTACAAACTAACAAAATGTGCCCTTAGGCTTATTTTGTCAGTGAACCAAACTTTTGAATCTTTTAAAAACTAAATTTTAGTTTTTAATCCATGAATTTATAAGACTCTAAAATTATGTTCAAATATACAATGACATCATCTTTGCAGAAATATACTAACAAGAAAAGATTTGAATTCATATAATGTGAAAAATAGGAACAAATATAAAGATATTTCATAATTGTATCTAACTTTTGAATGTTGTGCCTTTTTCTTATATTTGACAAACCTTTCATTCTCTTCTTCATCCTCTACATCCTTGGTTTCTACATCTTACCCATCCCCATATACCAACCCCCCCCCCCCTCATTCTCATTTGCTTCCACTTCCACGCATCTAGATTTTGAACATGGAGCATTTTCGTGAGTCTCTTCTTTCTCTTTCTTTTTTACCTCTTCTTCATCATCATTTTCTTCTACCATGTAATCATCAATACTATCATCTGAAGAAGAACTAATGCTATTATACCTCATCCAAATCTTACCTTTTGTCTCTACACTCTTTCGATGTTCAACATTTATTTCGTCGTCTTTCTTTTAACCTCCAACTTCTTTTTTTACACATTCACTTTGTTCCAAATAATTTAACATCAAATGTTCCTTTTCCATCATTATCAAATATTAGAAAGTCTCCAAACTCTAGAGTGTTATCCTTAATGAATATACCATCTATACTAAAATATAAATCTCTTTCTTGTTTGGCCACACCTATGTGCCATATATTACCAAATCGATCCGTCAGGGAAACTTTCATAGGAAATAAGTATTTTTTGTGAATAAAAAAAACTCTATTTTTAAGAAAAATATATAGAACAATACCTATGATTTAAACCATATCATAAAAATAACAAATATTAGAAGACATCTTTTCAAATAAACTCAAAGTTTAGAAGATTTGCAGTTAGAATTCAAGAATGTAACTACTTGAGTTATTCTAAAATAATCTATTGAATGGGTACTTCCATAAACACTCAAATAGTTACATTCTTGAATTCTAACCGCAAAAGTTCTAAACTTTGAGTTTATTTGAAAAAAAAAATCTTCTAATATTTGTTATTTTTATGATATGGTCAATATGATGTCAAGACACTAGCATTGTTCTATATAATGTTTTTCAAAAATAAAGTTCTTTTTTTCTTCAAAAAAAATTAAAAAAGATTATAGAAATTTCAAGAATGGAAAGATTCCTAGGAAAGTATTCCAGAGGAATCAATTTGGCAATATGCGGCCTATAGGTGTGGTCAAATATGGAAGAGAATTTTATTTGTAGTATCGACGGGAGAAATTCATTGACGATTACATTCTAGAATTTGGAGAGTTTTTAATTTTTGATAATGATATAAGAGGAACATTTGGCTTTAAATTATTTGGAATAAATTACTGTGTAAAAACGGGAGTTGGAGGTAAAAAGTAAGAGGACGAAATGAATGTTGAACATCGATAGAGTGTAGAGACAAAAGGAAGACTTGGGCGAGGTATAATAGCAGTAGTTCTTCTTGTGATGATAGTATCAAGGATTACATGGTAGAAGAAGACGATGATGAAGAAGAAGTACAAAAGGAAGAGAAAGAAGAGACTCATGAAAAGGCTCCATGTTCAAAATCTAGATGCGTGGAAGCAGAAGAAGATGAGATTAAGGTAGCGTGAGAGATGGGGATGGGGAAGATGGAGTTCAAAATTTGGACACAATTATGAAATATCTTTATATCTACTCTTCTTTTTCACATGTTACATAGTTCACTATTCTTTTCTTCTCAAATATATTGCCATAAAGATGATGCCATTACATATTTGAACATAATCTTAGAGTTTTCAAAATTTATGAAATATTAAAAACTATAATTTAGTTTTTAAAAGATTCAAAAATTTGGTTCACTAACAAAATGAGCCTAAGGGCACATTTTGTTAGTGTTGTAATAGCGAAGAAGGATAGATTTAAATATTATATAATAATTTTGATATATGGAAATTGTTTTGTTTATTAAAGTCCTTGTTCAATTAATTACCATTATATAAAATGAAAAGATGTAGTATTTGTGAGTTTCCATGAGATTTAAGTTTGTGAACTTGGGCAACTAACTTTCTTGACTCAGCTAGATTAAAAAAAGCCACTACTTGCAAGGAGAGGATGTCCTTAACCATTATGGTCTAGATATATTCAGAATTGGACGTGTAACTCAACCAACAAATTCATACTTTGAAGCAAAATTTCTAGAATAAAGGAGAGATCAACGGTTAAATAAAAGCCTATAGCTATATATTCTGGTGATAGATTTTACAGTTTAATGTTATAACATTTTAATTTATCAA
The DNA here is from genome assembly GCA_011800125.2 of Solanum clarkiae. Classification (NCBI taxonomy): domain Eukaryota; kingdom Viridiplantae; phylum Streptophyta; class Magnoliopsida; order Solanales; family Solanaceae; genus Solanum; species Solanum clarkiae. The sequence continues at coordinate 62,604 of JAABOM020077795.1, read as the reverse complement.
AGTCATTATTCATAATTGTAGTACACCCCAATAAATGTAGTGAGATATTACAAACTTGAACTCACTTCAAGCATCACCTTTCATGACTCTGATGGTAGAAAATTTGAGATAAAAGTCAATAAATGGAATGATGGTAGAATATGGCTAGTTGGCGGATGACGCAGCTTATGTAGGTGGATCCTTGAGGAGAAAAATGACAGGTGTATTTGTGAATTTGTGAGGGAAAAATGCAGTAAAAAGATTTACTTGCAAGTTCAAGTACTCTATGGAAGACTAAGTTCCCATCCAAACAATAAAAAAAGAACTGATTTTTGCTTAACTATTCGACATAGAATTTTAATTTTTATGATCTTTAGTGTTTTGTATATCAAAATATATTTGAAGACCATAAGTACTATTGTTTGTTGACAAAAAATGAAGGTTATTTTAGTTAATAGTATTGTTATTATAAGAGATTGAAGACTATTTTCGTGTGATCTTATCCATGAATTTTTTATGGGTGTAAATATCTATGTCGAATGGTAGTAACTTGAGTCCATTTAACTCATTAAATGTAATAACCCAGTCCGCTAGTGATATTATCCTCTTTGGACCTAGGGCCGAACATCTTTAAAATCCGTGACTAGTAGGTAAGGTCTGTTTATATGTATACACACTATCTCTCCTATAATTTTATCGATGTGAGACTTTTCATATTAATATGGGTTGTTACATACACCCCCTCAATGAACTCAGCGTCATTATTAAGCTTTGCCCCACCGTATGGGATTGGCCAACACTCAGCATTGAAATTCTACCCACCTCAACAAAATTTTCCAAAACTCTTGCCCACATCTGTAAGGCTAACACATCAGTGGTTCTGATACCATCTGTAACAATTCAACCCGCTAGTAATATTATCCGCTATGGGCCTAGGCTTGCACGACTTTAAAACCTGTCGCTAGTAGGTAAGGCATGTTTACTTGTATACCCTGTATCTCTCCTGTGTTTTTTCTAATCTGAGCATTTGGCAATCTAAATCAGTGGACCACTAAATTTTATATGTTCGGCAGACTTTTGGTAAATAAATCATAAATTTTTACTCCAAACTCTAATTAAGGCTAAATTGTAAGATTTGGAATGTTAATTCAAAGATCTACAATTATATATATTATGGGTCACCTAGTTCATTGTCTGCTGAGAGTTATGTGCAGTTTGATGTTGACCCTTCGATGAACTCACACCGAAACTTAGCTGATGGAAATATCTTAAACTTGGTTTGACCTTTGGTGTCCCATATGGCCTCAAACCACATTAAGCTGTCACAACCCAAGCCTAGGGCCTAGATGTGACATGGCAAATGGGAACCTGAAGGGACCCAGGCAAGCCTCTTAGCATATCATTCACACATCCTTCGTCTTTGAAGCAAAATAAACAATATAAGGCATATAAAAAGGGAGTGGAACTAACGGAAGTTTTTGATGATCATAAAATATTTAAGAGACAAGCTCGTAGGATAAATACATAAATTATTCAACAACACCTCTAACATGGAATGGAGCGAGGGCGAAGAAACTTTTCGGGATCACCCTCACAGTATCACGTGTTCAACATAAAGAGATATCAAATAGTAAGAGTAGCATAGCTAGTGTCCCCGAACTTAAGGACTCACCAAATCTTATCTTTTGAAATGCCAATACTAACCATGTGGAGGATGTTCAAGAGGTGCTCCGGTCGCTACATGGTAATATCATGTAGGCATAGAGTATCTATTAGTATGTTCGAATGTACTAAGTATATAGGATGCAATGCAACAAGACATAAGCCAACATATTCAAAATGCATAATTATAAGCAATGGATAAGTGTAATGTCAATATGGCATGCATGATGAATGCTTAAAGTAAAGCATTCTTGTAGATCATATAACTTAAAAAATATATATTATATGTGTGGGAAGAGACCATACCTAACATAGACCAAGCAAACTATTACTTGGAATCCAAGGCATGTAACTCCCTTGGTGAGGTGATTGAGGTATCCACCCCTCAACATGGTGGTATGGGCATGTCTCTCCCAACAAGGTGGTCGAGGTATCCACCCCTCAACATGGTGGTATGGGCATGTCACCCCCCAACAAGGTGGTTGAGGTATCCACCCCTCAACATGGTGGTATGGGCATGTTCCCCCAAAAAAGGTGGTTGAGGTATCCACCCTTCAACATGGTGGTATGGGCATGTTACCCCCTAACAAGATGATTGAGCCACGTCAGCTCCTCAACAAGGTGATTGTGTAACGACCCCAAAAAGTCCTTTAAAATGTGCCTTGAAAGTACCTAGAATCGTAATTCCCATATATCTCAAAATTTGTGCATTATTTTGAAAATCTGAGTTCATATTCTTTTTTAGGAGGTCAATTTGAGTGGGAAAGGGGTCTAACCCTGATTTTAGAGTGAACAATTCACAATTTCAAAATGTCAATTCTAGAATGATTTGTGTGTTCCTAGCATGACGCGCCACCGTACAAATTCTGCCCCTTTTCTTTACTCGGTCCAAGACTTTCAAGTCATTGGCCTAAGTGTTCCCGTATATGAAAATGCCTATACTTGGCCATATTTCACCCTCATATCACCCAAAACATTCCCAAATACTCTCAAAAAACCTTAGACAATATTTCATTTCCAATTTTCAAGTCTCAAAACTCATCCGGATCCTAAGGTTCTCATTCAAGCTTTAAGTCTCCATCTCCAATCTTCCTCAACTTATTCTCCAAAGCTAAGGTATGTGGGTTTCTTTCATGGGTTCCTTTCACCTGCGATGCCTAAGCTTCTTTTTACTTAACATTGCTTGATTTAAAAATGATTTACTCAAGGGTCTTAATTATTATGAATTTCACTACACACTAGGTTGGGGCTTATGAAATTGTTATCATTTTATCTTGTTTTTCTATAAATACAAGATCTATTATGAGATTTGTTGAAGGATTTTGATGCCAATTGTTTGAGGGTGTTACTAAGTATTGATTATGGTTTTACATTGGATTTACTTGCATGATTTTACTCTTGAATTGCATGATTTTACACTAGCACTACACACCCACCAAGTGTTTGATAAAATGTCCGGTTTAGGATTCTTGAGAAATTCATGATCCAATGCATGTATTATGAGTTGAATGAATATATGATGATGAAAGAAAAGTATATATTGTGTTTAAAGCATGTAAAGCACCTATGGTATTGCAAGTGAATGGTCGGTCTCTCATATTGTTATGTTCATGGGAATCATTGATGAGTTATTGAGTCCTTATGCTAAGGTTTATGCTCTTGTGAATTCTGAAGCCTACTAGAAGGGGTTATGAACTATGTTATATGTTTTACCCTCTAGTGCAAGGCCAGTTCCTACATGAAGGGGTTATGAACTATGTTGTACATTTTACCCTCATGTACGAATCAATGCTACTCACCTACTCATACCTACATGAAGGGGTTATGAACTATGTTGTACTTCTTACCCACATGTATGGTTTGAGATTATACAAGATACACACATGTAAGTGTTATGACCTATGCTACCTTCTACCCTGATGTGCTATTCACTTACTCATTTCTACGTGTAGAGGTTATGAACTATGTTGTACTCCTTACCATCATGTATTATTTGAGGACTTGCAATGTACTCATATAAAGGGGTTATGAACTATGTGTTATGCCTCACCATCATATGCAATGTAAGGCTATATATTATACCATATACACATGTCGGGGTTATAACCTATGCCACCTTCTACCCTCATGTGTTATCCGTTATCTCATGTACCACCCATTATCTACTAGAAGGGGTTATGACTCATTCTATATTTCTTACCCTCTAGTACAACGTATTTAGATGATCTAATCATGTCACCTTATTGGGTTACACAAGTTATGTAAGAATGATTATTTCCAATCATCTTTTACTTCAAGCATTGTTCTTGCATACCATGTTGCTAATCTACTATCTCTTGCTAAGATTATGCATTTTGCTTACGTTACCTATCTTGTTGCATTGCGTCCTACATACTTAGTACTTTCTAACATACTAACGCATACTCTATACCTACATGATATCACCATATAGTAACTGAAGCCCCGTTTGAGCATATCCACCCACATGGGTAGTACAGTTTCACTCAAGCTTGTTCATGAGTCGTCCATTCCGGGGATGTTGCTTATGATTTCATGATATGTTCTAAAACTACCTTTATTTTATGTATACATTGACTATGAGGGTGATCCCGGTTGCTTGTCTTGGCTCCTGCTCTTATCTATGTAGCAGAGGTGTTGTTGGACATGTTATGTATCTAAGCTATGAGCTTTGACTCTCTTGTTTCTTAATGTTTATGATATGGTAGTGTACCCTTAGTCCCAGTTCCCCCTTGTTTATACTTATCTCTTATTATCATTTTAATTACTTCTGCGACCACTGATGTGTAATGATATGCTATGAGGCTTGTTTAGGGTTCATTCGGGTTCCCCATTCGCCTGTCACATCTAGGATCTAGGCTTGGGTCATGACAAAGATGGTATTAGTGGACTATGTTGTTAGATCCTTTGAGTCCAACACACCACATTGATTAGATTCTTATTTCATGATTGTATTGTGCACCACAACTATGAGTAGGAGGATCTGAGACATTTTAGGAGATGTTTCCTTTCTTCATGTTCTAAGTCATGCTATAGAGTTAAAGTAAGTCTTCATCCTTAAAAATTGTTCTTTGTCATGATAGCTGATCATGCCTAACACAAGAGGAAGAAGAGCTCACGCTCTCGAGGGACAACCACTCATGGTGAACTCCAGGATGCTTTCACCTTGCTAGTTCAATCTATGGCCTATTAAGTTAATCAAGGGGTCCAAGCCCCTCATGCTCCTACATCGGCATCCCGGGTGAGAGACTTCATGAGGATGAACCCACCAAAGTTTTATAGTTCAAAGGTGGATGAGGATCCACAAGAGCTTATTGATGCGATCCACGAGGTATTGGCTATGGGTATGAGGTTGGAAGATAAGGCAGATTTTGCGACCTACCAACTCAGTGGGGTAGCACAAATATGATAAAATCAATAGAGGAAGGAGAAGGGAGTCAACAATGTGGTTATATGGTAAGAGTTCAAGGTGGCCTTTCTTAATCGGTTCTTGCCTCTTGAGCTTAGGGAGGCGAAGTTGGTGGAGTTCATGAATTTAAAGAAAGGATCAATGAGTGTGCGGGAGTATGCCCTCAAGTTCAACCAACTCTCTAAGTATGCTCCTCACTTGGTTGCCGACCTAAGGGCTAGAATGAACAAGTTCGTGATGGGTGTCTCCGGTTTGGTGAGTGAAGAATGTCTGTCCGCTGTGTTGATTAATGATATGGATTTTTCCTGCCTCATGATTTATGTCGAATATTTTGAGGGTGAGAATCTTAGTAAGAAAGAGGGCTTGGTTTGAGGATAATCGTTTCCAGGAAAGTATCGAGTTTCAAGGCCAAGGGTCTTCTAGTGCTCCAAACAAGAGGCTTGCTATGGAAGAAATGGATAAACCAAGGTTCAAAGGATGTGATGATGGAATGAGTTTTCCAAAATGTCCACAATGTGAAAAGCATCATCATGGCAAATTCTTAAAGAATTCAAGTGCGTGTTACTGGTGTAGGAGAGTAGGTCACAATCTTATTGATTGCCCTTATATCCGAAAGAAGGGCAAGTAGGGCCGTCCTCAAGGTCAAGGTGGTCATGTGAACCTAGAGGCCTAAGATGGTATACTGATCAAGGGGGTGCTCCAAGACGTAATCATTTCTATGCTCTTCAGAGGAGGCAAGGGATGGATGAGGCGCCCGATGTTGCTACTAGTATGTGGAAGTTTCTTTTTGTTGCTAGTGAGCTTCATGTGTGTTCCGGATGGTTATGTGGACTTTTGATGCCTATCCCATTAGTGAGTCTATTGTTTCTAGAAAGGTCTATGGAAATTGTTCCGTGATCATGTTGCATTTAGGTCTTAACTTATGGTTTTGTTGGATTAGATGTGGTGGATTTTGATGATTATACTTAGGATGGATTAATTGCATGCATGTTGTGTCTCCATTAATAGTAGGGCCCATAGAGTTAGATTCCAATTCCCTAATAACTCGCCTATGAGTGGGGGCTTGTAAAGGGGTTGTGAAGGGGTAAGTCATTTATCATCTTGTAAGAGTTGGGGGTGTTGAACCTAAGTTATTTCTATTGAGTCAATCCCGATGGTCAATGAGTCATTGACGTCCTTTTTGATATTTTGAATTTTGGGTGGTGTCTCTTGGTTTGACTTATGTACCGATCATGTCTATAGGTCTCATCAATAGGGTCTTTCATCCCTCCCTTGTTACGTTTTTGGTGGTCCTTGGTGATGATGTGTTGATTGCTTCCGAAAGTGTGGAAGAGATTGTGAATCATTTGAGGATGATGTTATGAATTTGGAGGAGGTTGACAATGGTGGTGTAGTAGTGGTTGAAGGTTCTAAATCTTCATTGGTTGAGGAGGTGAAGGTTAAGCAAGATCGTGACCCCACTTAGTTAGAGTTGAAGGCTTTGGTGAGAGATGATAATGTGGAGGTTTTTTCCCAATGGGGAGATGGTGCCATTAGATACTAAGGTAGGCCATGTGAGCTTGTGTTAATTATTAGGCTCACTTGGAAGTCCCACCAATGAAGGGTGTGGCCCAGTTTTGCAAGAAAGGGAATTGATTTTATGGTTTATGATCCTTATAGAGTGTTGAGGAGGATTTGTGAGGTTGCATACAAATGGGAATTGCCTATGAATATGGATATGGTTTGTCCAGTTCTTCATGCTTCTAGGTTGAGGGAATGTGTTGGTGCTCTAGTGCTATAGAACTCCTTGATAATGTGGGTGTTGTGGACAATAAGTTGATTTAGGAAGAGGTCCTGGTGGAGGCATTGGATAGAAGTGTGGAAGAAGTTGATTGATAAGGGTGTAGTGTTCGTTAGGGCTCTTTGGAAGGTTCATCAAGTCGAAAGTGTCTCTCGGGGAGTGGGCATGGAGGAAGAATATGTGTATCTCTTTCATTAGATTCAAGTTTATGATGACACATCAAGTCTTTTATCATTCCAAGTCTTATGTTTCAACCCCTATGTCACCGCATGCATTCATGTTTATGTTGACGAATTCATTATGATTTTTACCCTTGTGTTAAGATTCTGAAAATGGTGTATTAAATGTGTTGTTACATTCTTTTGGGGATGATTTGTTCATAATTACTCTTCTCATGTATGTTTATTTCACACTCAGGGGACGAATGTTTCCAAGGGGGAGATATTATAGCGACCCCAAAAAGTGTCCGAAAGTGTGCCTCGGAAGCACCCAGAATCGTAATTCTCATATATCTCCAAATACGTGCGTTATTTTAAAAATTCGAGTTCATATTCTTATTCAGGAGGTCAAATTGTGTGGCAAAAGGGTCTAACCCCTATTTTAGAGTGAATGATTCACAATTTCAAATTTTAAAGTGTAAATTTCCAGAATGGTTTGTGAGTTCCTAGGGCGACATGCCACAGTAAAAGATTTTGCCCAGCTTTTTTTACTCGGTCCAAGACTTTTACGTCTTGATTCTAAGTTTTCCCATACATGAATATACCTATACTTAGCCATATTTCACCCTCATATCACCCAAAACATTCCCAAATACTCTCTCAAACACTTAGAAAATATTTTATCTCCAAATTTCAAGTCTCAAAACTCATCCGGATCCTAAGGTTCTCATTCAAGCATCAAGTCTTCATCTCCAATCTTCATCAAGTTATTCTCCAAAGCTAACGTATGTGGGCTTTTTTTATGGGTTCCTTTCACCCATGATTCCCAAGATTCATTTTTATCTAAAATTGCATGATTTAAAGTTGATTTACTCATGGGTCTTAATTATTATGAATTTCACTGCACACTGAGTTGGGGTTTATGAAATTGTGATCATTTTAGCATATTTTGAGGTATAAATCTAAGATCTATTGTGAGATTTGATTAACGGTTTTGATGTCTATTGATTGAGGGTGTTACTAAAAATTGATTGATGGTTTTACATTAGATTTACTTGCATAGTTTCACTCTTGAATTGCGTGATTTTATACTAGCACTACACACCCACCAAGTGTTTGGTAAAATGTCCTGTTTAGGTTTCTTGAGGAATTGATGGCCCAAGGCATTCCGTATGAGTTGAATGACTATATGATGATGAAAGAAATGTATATATGTGTGTTTAAAGCATGTAAAACACCTATTATATTGCAAGTAAATTTTTGGGCTCTCATGTTGTTATGTTCTTGGGAATTGTTGATGAGTTATTGAGTCCTTATGCTAAGGTTTATGCTCTTGTGAAGTATGAAGCCCACTAAAAGGGGTTATGAACTATGTTTTGTGCTCTACCCTCTAGTGAAAGGTTAATTCCTACGTGAAGGGGTTATGAACTATGTTGTACACTTTATCCTCAGGTATGAATAAGTGCTACTCACCTACTCATACCTAGATGAAGGGGTTATGAACTATGTTGCACTCCTTACCCTCATGTATGGTTTGAGGTTACCCAAGTTACACATATGTAGGGGTTATGACCTATTCTACCTTCTACCCTAATGTACTACTCACTTACTCATTTCTACATGTAGGGGTTATGAACTATGTTGTACTCATTACCCTCATGTATTATTTGAGGATCTGCAATGTACTCATATGAAGGGGTTATGAACTATGTGATATGTCTCACCCTCATATGCAATGTAAGGCTATGTATTATCCTATATACACATGTTGGAGGTGTAATCTATGCCACCTTCTACCCTCATATGTTATCCATTATCTCATGTATCACCCATTACCAACTAGAAGGGGTTATGACTCATGCTATATTCCTCACCCTCTGGTACAAGGTATTTAGATTATCTAATCATGTCACCTTATTGGGTTACACAAGTTATGTAAGAATAACTACTTTCAAGTATGTTTTACTTAAAGTATTGTTCTTGCATGCCATGTTGCTAATATACTATCTCTTGCTAAGATTATGCTTTTTGATTATATTGCCTATCTTGTTGCATTGCATCCTACATACTTAGTAGATTCCAACGTACTAATGCATACTATATCCCTACATGATATCACCATTTATTAACCGGAGCCCCGCTAGAGCATCTCCACCCACGTTGCTAGTACGGTCTCACTCAAGCTTGTTTGTGAGTCCTCCATTCCGAGGACGTTGCTTATGATCTCATGCTATGTTTTAAAAATACCTTTCTTTTATACGCTGACTATAAGTTTGTGCCCGATTGCTTGTCTTTGCCCATGCTCTTATCTATGTAGTAAAGGCGTTGTTGGACATGTTATGTATCTATGCTATGAGCTTTGACTCCCATGTTTCTTGATTTTTATGATATGGATATCTACCCTTAGTCCCAATTCTCCTTGTTTATGCTTATCTCTTGTTGTCATTTTAATTGCTTCCGCGACCAAGGATATGTAATGATATTTTATGAGGCTTGTTTGGGGTTACTTGGATTTCCCATTTTCCGATCACATCTAGGCCCTAGGCTTGGGTCATGACAGATTGGGCATGTCACCCCCTAACAAGGTGTGGTCAATTTGCAACACCATACATACTTTTCATGAATTCAATGCATACATGCAAGCCCTTAATCATCATAAAGTCACTTGACTTGTAACCCATGTAATAGATCATCAGTAACTTGAGAATCTTTGTCAAGATATTTTATCAAACACTTGGTAGGTGTGTAATGCTAGTTCGAAATCATTCAATTCAAGAGTGAAATAATATGAGAAACTCAATGTAGAACAACCCAACCATATATAGTAAAAGCCTCACATAAGATACCTTGAAATAGATCATCAAATCTTATAATAGATCATAGTTTCATAGCTCGAAACATGCATAGTCTCAATGGATAAAACCAACTCATAGTATAAGCTTGGAATAGATAAACATGCATAATTAATCAACATTTCATTAAACCCCATCATAATTTGTAATCAAAATCCATAATAAGAGATACTCATAGATGATACAACTTAAAAACATGTAATGTTTCATAAAAAGAAAGATTGGGCTCCATGGGTGAAAGGCCCAATGGATGAAACCCACATACCTCAAACTTAGGTGTTTTTTAGTTGAGTTTGAAGAGAACTTGGAGCTTGAAGAGAATCCTTGAGTCCTAAAGTTAGGATTGAAACCCTTGAAATTTGAATGAGATATTTGGTTAAGTCTTGGAGAGGTTTTTGAGGCGGTCTTGAGTGATATATAGTTGATAAATGGAAAAGTATAGGTGTTTTCACCATAACTGGACATGGGGCTATGACCCTAAGGCCCTTGGGCCGAAATGAAAAACTAAGGAAAAATTTGAACTGGTCCGCGTTCAGTCTGCGATGTAAACCCATCACGAAGGACAAAATTACACTGATTTGTGCCCAATTCGTGTTACGGTCTAGCCGCGGATGCACAGTGGATAACAAAATTTTGCAAAAAATATTTTTCGCTATGGGTCCTCCAAAATTGGGGTTATACCCATTCCCCGCTCAATTGTTCCCCCTTATCGAGAATGTGTAGTCAAAGTTTCGATATATTGCATGAATTTTGAGATATATGAAAATTACGACAATGGGTATTTCCAAAGCATATTTTTGGGGAGTTTTTGGGGCGTTTTAGTATCTCTCCCTTGGGAACATTCGTCCCCAAATGTCAAAGAAACGTACATAAGATACATAATCATGAAGATGTCAGCCCGACATGAATGCAACAAACTCATTCAGGCATCATTTTCAAAAAATATCAACATGAATGTCAAAAATCACCTTAGACTTGTCAACATAAACATGAATGCATGCAAAATGACATAAGGGATGAAACTTAAGTCTTGAAATCACATAGGGGAATTTAAATTAGTACCTTCGGGTTGAGTAGAGTGGAACAGGTATGGATATCACTTTCTCATTTCTGCCTCGGCTTCCCATATGGAACTTTCAACTTGTTGGTTCCTCCAAAGGACCTTGACGGAAGCTACGTTGTTTCTCAACCTCTTCACTTGTCTATCCAAACTCTCCTCCGGGACCTCCTCATAGATCAAATTATCTTCTACAACACCCACAACATCCAAAGGCACTATATATAGCACTGGGGTCACCCACACATTTTCTCAACATACATACATGGAAAACCGGATGAACCATATTCATCTCTGTAGGCAACTCCAACTCATAAGCAACATTACCACACTCCTCAAAACTTTATAAGGACCCACAAAAATTGGGCTTAATTTCCTTATCTTACCAAATCGAACCACACCCTTCATAGGTGAGACATTCAAGTAAACCCAATCACCAACCTTAAACTCAAGATCTCTTTTCCTCACATTGAAGTAGGACTTTTGTCTACTTTGGGCTATTTTCAATCCTTCCCTAATTAACATCACCTTCTCTAAGTAATCCATGACCAAATTCGGACCTAGCAAAGCCATTTCCCCCACTTCAAACCACCCAACCGGGGATCTACAATGCCTACCATAAAGAGCTTCAAAAGGAGCCATGCCAATGCTTGAGTGGTAGCTATTTTCTTAAGCAAATTCAATGAGTGGAAGATGTTCATCCCAACTACCATTAAACTCCAAAACACAAGCTCTAAGCACATCCTCAAGGGTTTGGATAGTCCTCTCAGTTTGACCATCCATTTGAGGGTGAAATGTCGTGCTAAGCTTAACCTTGGTACCAAGACCTTTTTGGAAGTACCTCCAAAAGTGAGAAGTGAATTTAGCACCACAATCCAAAATGATAGACAAAGGATACCCCATGCAATCTAACCAACTCATGTATATACAACTTGGCATTATCTTTGGCACCATAAGTAGTTTTGACCGGTAAGAAGTGAGCCGACTTTGTCATTCTATCCATAATAACACAAATAGAGTCAAAATGTTTCCTAGTATTAGGCAACCAAACCACAAAATCCATGTTGATTTCCTCCCACTTTCAAGTAGGAATCTCTATATCCTGGGCTAGGCCACCCAGCCTTTGATGTTCGGCTTTCTCTTATTGGCAATTGTGACATCCAGATATGAATTTGCCAATGTCTCTCTTCAACCACCCCACCAATACACTTCTCTCAAGTATCTATACATATTTGTAGAACTGGACTGAATGGAATAGGATGAATTATGGGCCTCTTTCAAGATCAATTCTTTCAAATCATCCACATTTGGAACACAATCTACCTTGGTATCTAAGGGCACCATCTCCCCCTACGGAGAAAACCTCAACTTTGCCATCTATCACCAAGGCCTTCAACTCTAGCAAGGCAGGTCAAGATCTTGTTTTGCCTTTACCGCCTCAATCAAGGAAGATTTAGAACCATCAATAACCACTACACCACCATTGACAACTTCATCCAACCTAACATCCCAATCTAGCCAACCGGTGAACTTCTCTAGCCACCTCTTTGCCACCATCATCAACATCAGCTAGACTACCCATAGATACCCTACTTAGAGCATCGGTCACAACTTAGAGCATCGGTCATAACATTAGCTTTGTTGGGGTGATAATTCCCACTCATATCATAATCTTTAAGGATCTCTAACCACCATCTTTATCTTAAGTTCAGATCTTTTTGGGTGAACGCATATTGGAGACTCTTGTGTTCGGTAAACACATCAACATGAACCCCATACAAGTAGTGACGCCAAATTTTCAAAGCAAATATCATGGGCGTTAATTCAAGATCATGGGTGGGATAATTCTTTTCATGCACCTTAAGTTGTCTAGAGGCATATGCTATCATCTTACAATTTTGCATCAAAACACACGCCAAACCAATTCTTGAGGCATCACAATATACCAAAAATCCTTCCAACCCTTTTGGTTGAGACAAGATAGGAGTAGAGACAAGCTTATCTTTCAAAGTTTGGAAACTCTTCTCACATTCATCAGTCCAGCGAATTTTGCCTTCTTTTGTGTCAACTTAGTCATAGGAGGAGCAATAGAAGAAAAACTATTTACAAACCACCGGTAATAACCCGTCAAACCCAAGAAACTTCTAATTTTTGATGGATGAAATGTCTAGGCCTATTTCTAATCCCTTTTGTTTTCTTCGGATCCACCTTAATGCCATCACCCCACACCATATGCCCAATAAAAGCAACCTCTTTCAACCAAAACTCACATTTCTCATATTTTGCATACAACCTCTCCTCCCTCAAAATTCGCAACACCACCCTCAAGTGATCCATATGCTCTCCTCACTATGGGAATAAATCAAGATATCATGAATAAAAGCCACCACAACCAAGTCAAGGTAGGGTTTAAAGACCCTATTCATGAGATCCATAAATATAGCTGGTGTATTATGCAACCCAATAGATATAACCACAAACTCAAAGTGCCCATACCCAGTTCGGAAAGACGTCTTAGGAATGTCACTCTCTCTCACTTTCACTTGGTGAAACCTAGACAGAGGATCAATCTTAGAAAAGTGACTAGCCCCTTGAACTTGATCAAAAAGGTCATCAACCCTTGGTAGAGAGTACTTCTTTTTTTATGGTGACTCTATTAAGTTATTGGTAATCAATGCACATCCTAAGAGAACCATCTCTTTTCTTCACAAATAACACCTGTGCACCCCAAGGTGACTTACTAGGCCTTATGAAACCCTTCTCCAACAAATCCCTCAATTACTCCTTCAACTCCTTTAACTCCTTCAACTCCACCGGGGCGATACCGTAAGAGGAAATAAAAATGGGTTGAGTGTTGGGAAGGAGGTCTATACCAAAATCTATTTCCCTTTTGGGAGAAACACCGGATAGCTCATCGTGAAAAATATCAAGGGACTCATTAACCATCGAAACCGACTCAATAGGAAGGACTTTGGACTCAACATCCCTAACCCTCATAAGATGATTGAGACCACCCTTAGAAATCAACTTTTGTGCTTTAAGGCAAGAAATGAATTTACCCTTGACCACCACATTACAACTTTTCCACTCAAGGACAGGTTCATTAGGGAATTAGAATTTAACCTACTGTATTTATAATCAATAGAAGCATAATATGCATGCAACCAATCCATCCCAAGAATGACATCAAAATCCACCATATCTAACTCAACAAAATCACAAGGCAAGGTTTTATGCTAAATGAACACAGGAAAATCTATATAGATTCTTTTAGCAACAACGGACTCACCAACAGGTGTAGATACTTCATAAGGTTCACACAGCAATTTGGGACTAACATGAAGATTTTTGGCGACAAAAAGGGTAATAAAATAAAGAGTGGCACCTGGGTCTATCAAAACTTATACATCACAATCAAAAACTTTTAACATACCGGTGATAATATCGGTCACCTCATCTACCCTTTGTCTCCCATGAAGAACATAGAATCTATTTTTCCTTGGAGCACCCCCTTGTTGGCCTTCTCTTCCCTTTGGACACCTGTTTGTACCTTGGCCTTGTGAATGATCATCTCTACCTTAGTTTTCAGTATGGGGACAATCAATCACCTTATGACCCACTTCACCACAACCATAGCAAGCATCAGAGTTCTTCAAACATGGGGCATTATTGTTCCCACACACCTTTTCCACATAGGGTTAGGCACCACACCACTACCACCTTGGAATCCTGGATTTTCATTAGCAAATCTCTTATTAGGAGCATTGGAAGAACCTTTCCCTTGGAACTTGTGGCCTTGAGGAACCACCACCCTTGGAATTTTGGAATCCACCCTCAAAATGAGCCCTCTTAGATTCATAGCTCCTTCTTTTTCTAAGTTTTTCCCCCTCTAGTTGTTCGACATATGTCATGAGGTGGGAAAATTCCATATCACCTATTAGCATGGCAGTATGACATTCCTTATTAACCAAGTCGGTCACACTTAACACAAATTTATTCATCCTTGACCTCGGCTCGGCAACCAATTGTAGAGCATTCTTGGAGAGTTGGTTAAACTTGAGGGAATACTCTCTCACACTCATGGAGCCTTGCTTAAGGTTCATAAACTCTAGCATTTTAGCCTCCCTTAACTTGATAGGAATGAACTAGTTTAGGAATGCATCTTTGCTCCTCCCAAGGAATAGCATGATCATCTCTCCTATCCAACTTACGTTGTGTAAGCAAAATCTAAGCTACTCCTTTGATTTGGTAGGCCACCAACTTCGCCTTTTCCTCTGAATTGACCCCCATAATAGATAGCACTTTGTACACCTCATCGATGAACTCTTGGAGATCCTGTCTTCGATCCATGTAACTCCGGTGGGTTCATTCTAGTGAAATCCCTCACCCTAGAAGCTAGAGTGGGAGCATGAGTATCACGACCGAACCTAGGGTCTAGGAGTGACTTGACGAATAGAAACCCGAGAGTCCCCAAATAAACGTCAAAGTACCAAAATTAACATCATCGGTTTGGAATCGTATTAGAAATTAAACACATAGTTCTAAGGGACAAGAAAGTAGGACTCATGCTATGGGGATATCTTAGGGAATGGGATTATAATGAATTCACATAGCATATAGCCCATAATGACTATGGGGAGGGGGGTAAGTAGGACTCACACTATGGGGGCAATTCGAGACTTAGCATCTTTCCATCACAACACATAGCCAAGCCATAAATCACATAATGATAGTCAAAGATAGCCAATCCATAAAATATACTTTAACCATAACACATAGCATAAAACATAAGGAGGTTTACAAGATGTCAAACAATGGCTCTAGTAATAAGATAGGATGGGGGCCAAGACACTTCTGCGGATCACCTTCAAAGTATATAAAATAGATAAAAGAACACCCAAGGTAGAAGGATGGTGATTTGTCCATGGAATATAGGACTCACTACTAGAATCAAACTTGATACCCGAGCTAGGCATTATACTGTGGATGATCAAAGTCCTCTGTCTCTACATAGTAATATGATGTAGGCAAAAGTATGTGTTAATACGTTTGAATGTACTAAGTACACGGGGAGTGCAATGCATGTAACTCACCAAACCTACATTTGTATGTTAGATGACAATAGTATAGAAAAGATATAATTAAGAGAATAGTATAACAAGATGCCATGAAATCAATGATGCATGAAATGCTTGATGCTTATATATATAGAAGGGATGTGACCTCAACTGACATGAGTAAGACCAAGCGAGTTATTACTTTGAATCCCTATGAAATCCCCACATCCGTAAAGAGGTCGTCTACTTGCCAAACGTAAACCAAACTTCATCTTACAGGCACCCCCATTTCATATGAAGCAACCTTCCTTCCGAGCACCCCCATTTCATATTGGATTTTCATATATAGCACAATATATCATATCACATAGTTTCTTCTCCTTAAGGCACCCCCATTTCGGAGACAACATTTCTTACGAGCATCCCTATTTCGGAAAGGAACCTATGCTAGACACATAGTTTGAAGAAGGAGAGACAACCCTTATTTCATTGATGCTATGTTATCATCCCACAAGAACACTTACAGTATACATAGCTATACATACTTTAAAAAGGGTCGCAATTGTTTCCAAAATGTTTCAATGCACAAATGGGGCTTAAAATCCAAACACCTTCCACAATAATCTATATTTAAGATCAAATGTCAAAACATAGCTTATAGTCACAATACTTATGCATAGGAATAGCTTATTCACATAATCAGAATGGTGCAAGCACCCAAAATGCTCCAAGAGCCACAATCATGGACATATAGGTGATCATAATATTGTTATAACGTATATCTTATCAAAATCAAATCATAGAACATATTGGGCTTAACCCATAACATAATTTCTATAAATTCTCATGAATATGAATGCATATTCTATGAATGATGTGAGAATGGCATGGGTAGTTGATATTCAATCTAAAACCATCAATATAATAAGAGATTTAAGTGAAAACATAGTTAAATCCACATTTGAAATCATAAATAAATCACACAAGCTTAGATTCAAACATTTAAGGACCATGCATATTCAAATATTCTTTATAATAATGTATTTCAATATTTCAAAGCTTAATTCATCTTTAAATCTATAGATAGACATAAGCCATTCATGATTGGAATTTAAGGAATCAAAATATTTTAAAACCCCAAACTAAAGTAAGCAAAATTCATGTAGGATTTTTTAAACTAATTTGGGTCTCCTTGATTGAAAGTAAATCAAGGATCAAAACTCACATATCTTCACAAGATGAAGAGCACCCAAGAGAAAAATCGATGAGGAATTGAATATGTCTTGATTCCCAAGTTGAAAATCGTCAAGAACCCTTGAGAGGATTTGAGAGAGTCTTTTTAATGAGAGAGAGTGAGTGTGAAAAATGTGAATAGGGTTTTAGGTCTTTAGAAGGGCATTATATAGAATAGGAGACCCCAAAAGACCAATAGAAATAACTGAATTTACGAAAACACTGTTAATGAAATGGAGAGAAAAATTACAAAGTGTCATCTCACTTGAGGACTCACGGCCCATGTGCACTCCATGGGTCATGTGGAGTGCCCGTCAGACTACACTTAGGCAAACATCTGGAAATTGGAACTTGGCTCAACACTTAGAAAACTTTTCACTATGAAAGCCCCCATAGAAGGCCGCACGGCCCGTGCCACACTACACGGTTCATGTGGATGGTCATGGAACATTACATGGACAAAAAGTGTCCATTTCAGGCCCAAGTCCATCCCCATGGTTCATGGGATTCCACATGACTCGTGTGGGTACCTGTATGGCTTGCCTTAGAGAAATGGTGACGATACAACAAAGGGGAGCTTTACCAAAGTGGGTATAACTTCTTCATCCAACCTCTAAATGAGGTTAAACCAAGTGTGTTGGAAAGATAATTCAAAGAGATTTAATTTGATAGGTCATGGGACACCTAGTTCTTTTTGAGCTAAGAGATATGACCCTTTAAAGTTGACCCTCCGATCGGTACTTGGGAAAAACTTAGCTGGTGGAATTTCTTCGAACTTGGCTTGATATAGAGACCCACGATGGCCTAAAAAATATAAATAATCTTGAATTGAAGGCTTGAAAGTGAACTTAGATTGAGCTTGGAGGTCCCACGAGAATCTGCCGGTCAGAGTTCGGAAAGCAAGTGTTTGAGCAAATGAATGAAAAGCTAAGTGTTTAGAATAAGAACAAATAGTAATGGAGGATCTTAAACTAATTTGGGGGTCCCATATAGGGGGTCACACAGCTCGTGGAGGCTTCCATAAGGTGTATCTTGGTCCAAAACCTTTCGAAACCAAATTCCAAGCATCATTAAAGCTATACAAAAATCTGGATCCGTACAATGAGGGGGTTGGACCCCTTGGTGAATTTGGTTGGTCATAGAATGAGCTAACATTGTAATAGCATCCTAGAACTCATCTTATCTACCCCCACCTTGAGGTGCTTAAGGAAAGGGAGGGGTTGGTTGCTCCTCCGGTGTACGAGCTCTCCTTAGTCTCCCTCTATGAATCGGCATGATCTAGAATAGCAAAGAGCATTCAATAGGTGAAAAGCCTTACTCTCACATATAAAACATGATATAGACCATGAAGAAGTGAAACATTTCCTAAAACGTCTCATAACATCCTATTCATAGTTATGGTGCGCTTCACAACCATGAATAAAACTCTAATCGACATGGTCTGTTGGATTCCGAGTACCATTAACAACCTAGTGCTCTGATACCAAGTTTGTCACCACCTAAGCCTAGGGCCTAGATGTGACATGGTGAATGGGAACCTAAAGGGACCCAAGCAAGCCTCTTAGGATATCATTCACACATCCTTGATCGCGGAAGCAAAATAAACAACACAAGAGATATAAATAATGTAAGGGGGACTATATGAAGTCTTTGATGATCGTAAAATATTCAAGAGTTAAGCTCATAGCATAAATTATCCAATAACACCTCTAACATGGAATGAAGCAGGGGCCAAGACACTTTCCGGGCTTACCCTCATAGTACCAAGTGCTCAACACAAAGAGATATCAAATAGTAAGAGTAGTATAGCTAGTGTCCCCGGACTTGAGGACTCACCAAAGCTTATCTTCCGAAATGCCAATACTAGCCACGTGGAGGATGATTGTGAGGTGCTCCAGTTCTACATGGTAACATCATGTAGGCATAGAATATGCATTAGTATGTTTGAATGTACTAAGTATGTAGGACGCAATGCAACAAGACATAAGCCAACATATTCAAAATACATAATCATAAGCAATGGATAAGTATAATATCAATATGGCATGTATGATCAATGCTTTAAGTAAAACATGCTAGTAGATCATAAAACTTGCAAAATATATATCACATGTGTGGGACGAGACCACAACCAACATAGAGCAAGCAAACTATTACTTGGAATCCAAGGCATGTCACCCCCATGGTGAATTGACTGAGGTATCCAGCTCTCAACAAGGGGGTATGGGCATGTTACCCCCCAACAAGGTGGCCGAGGTATCCACCCCTCAATATGGTGGTATGGGCATGTCATCCCCCAATAAGGTGGTCGAGGTAACCACCCCTAAACATGGTGGTATGGCCACGTTATCCACCAACAAGGGTATCGACATATCCATCCCTCAACATGATGGTATGGGCATGTCATCCCCCAAAAATGTGATTTAGGCTTATCACCCCCTCCAAAAGGTGATTGAGCATGTCATCCCCCTAACAAGGTATGGTCAACTTGCAACACCATTAATACTTTTCATGAATTCAATACATACATATAAGCACTTAATCTCCATAATGTCACTTGACTTTCAACCCATGTAATGGATCATCAATAACTTGAGAATCCTTATAAAGACATTTTATCAAATACTTGATGGGTGTGTAATGCTAGTTCAAAATCATGCAAAAGAGTGAAATAATATGAGGAAACTCAATGTAAAACAACCCACCAACATATAGTAAAACCCTCAGGTAACGTATCTTGAAATCCATCATCAAATCACATAATAGATAATAGTATCATAGCTCAAAAAGCAAGCATAGTATCAATAAACAAAACTAATTCATAGTATAAGCTTGGAATAAATAAACATGCATAATCAGTCAAAATTTCATCAAACCCCAACATAATTTGTAATTAAAATCCATAGTAAGAGATACCCATAGATGATACAACTTATAAACATGCAATTTTTCATAAAAATGAAGATTGGATTCTATGGGTGAAAGGACCCAATGGATGAAATGCACATACCTCAAAATTGGTTTTTCTTGAGTTGAGTTTGAATACAACATGGATCTTGAAGAGAATCCTTGAGTCCCAAAGTTAGTCTTGAAACTGTTGAAATTTGAATGAGATATTTGGTTAAGTCTTGGAGAGGTTTTTTAGAGGGTCTTGAGTGATATATATTTGAAAATGGCTAAGTATAGGTGTTTTCATACATAAGTGGGTATGGGGCTATGACCCCAAGGCCCTTTGGCCGAAATGAAATACTAAGGAAAAAGTTGAACTGGTTCGCATCTGTTCCACGATGTGGACCCACCGCAAATGACAGAATTACATTGATCCATGCCCAGCCCGTGTCGTAGTCTTGTCACAGATGCACACTAGATAAGAAAATTTTGTGGAAATTATTTTTCACTACGGGTCCTTTAAAATAGGGGTTGTACCCATTCTCCACTCAATTTCGCCCCTTGATCGAGAATAAGAAGTCGAATTTTTTATATCACGCACTCATTTTGAGATATATCAAAAATTATGATTATCGGTATTTCTTAAGCACATTTTGGGGCATTTTTAGGGAGTTTCACCAACACACTTCAAATACTGAGAAAAGGACCATACCATAATTTCAAAAACTTAGAGTTATTGGATCACTCAATTTTATAGAATTTCACATCAAAACTCCAACGGTAAGAAAGGTTTCAACTCAACTTTGTGTAAAGGGATTTTTATGACCTTAATTTATTTCAAATATATCATCCCACTATATAATACACTTTAATACCTATTATTAAGGTTAGAATATAATACACTTTAATACCTATTATTAAGGTTAGAATCACTTAGTATGATCCAATATATATAAGAGTGAAGTTCAAATCTTATCTTAGAGATTTTTAAAGCATTACAATATCTTCCCTGAGGGATCATTTCGTCCTTGAATGATAGGTATTAGAGCACAAATAGCAATCAAGTCTCAATTGATGAACCAATCAATAAATCAAACTCTCTAGAAAATCAACTATTCGACCTCTAAGATGGACATATTGTTTCAAACCAAGAATAGGAACATTACCTTCAACTTCATCATTGAGGGGAGCTAATGGGACATCAAAACTTGATCAAATCATTCAAACTTTTGGGCAATAAACCTTTGAACTCAAGAATGAACACATCAACTCATAGAAAGGGAACTCCCTCACTAGAAGGCATCTTACCAGTGCTGAGAAAAGGGTTACAATCCCAAATGCTCCCATCAACTTTACTCATGACTTCAAAAGCTGATCACTTTTCTAATACAGGGGTAGGATTAGTTCGTATCAAAAGCTAGGGCTGATGACTTCCAAGCTTGGTGACTCTTCTAATACATGGTCTCCTTCTCATGAACCACACTTCATTAATTTAAGGCTATAGTTGTCATCAAATCCTAAGTTTGTTGCATACTCTCATCAAGTTCAAGTTAACCCAAAATTACAACATGTTACCCAAAAGATGAGCACATCCACGCAAATCTTACTTGCTTGGCTTTTGTTCTATACCTTTGTATGAAATTTTCACTTAAAGGATGTTACCCCTTATTACTACTTTAACACACCTACTTGAAACAATCACCTAGAGGTCACAAATAGCCTACTACAATTACTTACGTTAGGATAATCACACATACAATTCTATCATTTTAGGTCATTAGAATCATTATTTCCCATAAAAATAGTCCAAAATGCAATAGTATTGGGATTAAAACAATGAAAAAAGACCAAAATAACCCTGATTAAAAATTATCACAAGGCATTCACATAGAGCATTTATGGACTTTACATTCCATAAATTTGATGTGCTCCCCACCCCCCGCCCCATCAATATATAAGACTCTACATAAGTGGCTTTGACACACCTTGAGACACTTGAACCTGATGCTCTGCTATCAATTTTGTCACAACCCAAGAATGTCACCTAGCTGTGACACGATGCTTAGAGCTACTAGTAACTTCAAGATAACCTCATTGTCTAGCATGACACTAAGTTTAATGTGAAATAGAAAATAACTAAATGTAGAACTAAACGAAAATAGCATACGCATCAATAGATAAATAATTGAGTACTCATATGCTAAATCTAAATTGACTATCTGAAAAGCCTCTACTAAGAATGAGTTGCTAGGAAATCCCCTAGCTAACTCCAACTTTATGGAACTAAAAATAAATGACTAATATTTGAGAGATGAGGACTCACCAAATAACACAGTTGTTGACCGGAAGTGCTCTAACCACGGGTGAGATATTAAAGATCCAAATCTATATCATAAAATAATATAGACAAAAAGTATATGATTAGTACTTGGAATTTATTAAGTATGTAGAATATGCAAAGTAAATGTATTGATTAAACATGTTGGACTGTAAACATAATCTGATAAAGATCTAGTAGATATATGAAAGTGATATATGATAAAATAACTTAGTACTTGTTCATGTAATAACTGAAAAGGCCGATTTTGGGAGATTCTAAGACTGGGATATAATTGTGAGCTACTAACATAGATTTTGATGTATAATCTCTATAAAAAAAAGCAGTTAATTTACTTTGTCGTGATGGAAAATTTTAGAAAAATTTATCACAGATCACAAATAAATCAATTGATAGGTATTTAAATTCATAAGAATTAAAAACATTCTAACTGTTTTCCGTTGCAAAAATCTGGATTTAAGAATATAAGATATTCTTAGTCTTGATATTGCATTTAATCTATTTTTTTCCCATAGATGGGTAGAAAATAAAGAGCATTGTAGCTGACTTAGGGACCAGATCCTTATCTAACTTGATAGGTACCATTTCAGGTTTAACGGGTACCTTTTTAATAAGCCTCCATCAAACTTAAGAAAAAGTTCATAGGTTTTCAAATTATCTAAATTAAACCCATAAATTAAATATTTAACCTTAAGGCCCAAAACATTATTACTTTATTAGATCATACAATGGACTACTTTAATGATAGCATATTGATATGTGAGTTCATAAAATTGAAATTCTTAACAATCTCCCACTTGGACCACATATAATTCTGAAGGATCATACGTAGTTGAAACTTTATTGTACACAAACTTTTACTATCTTAATTTAAATATCTCAGAACAATCCGATCCTTCGATAATACTAATATAGGATTAAAGTGGTTTTTGTAACATATATACGTAACTGAACCCATCAATAGTCACAAATATCAGCAATACCAATGACATAGATTAAATATGGAAATCACATGTAAAAAATGATCAACTCATGTCGATTTCCAAATGGTCCTACTTTATGACTTTAACCATCTAAAATCACTTTCACATAGCTTATGCAAAACCGCAATAGAAAGTCAATATCTTTATTTCTCAGAGTTGTCAATAATCATATGAAAATTCATAAATTTAATAAAATATTAATCTGTACGGAAAATAAATTTTAGCATGCCAAAATTATAAATAAAACAACAAACAACCGCTAAAATGGCTCATCATTGAATCTTATAATACTGAGATATGCCCTATGCCCACGGTATACTATAGGATGCAAACCCTTCATGGGCGACTCCATAATTATCGAGTTTGTACTTATATGCTCAATTCATATAAGACGACTTTGAACTCTTTCCTTAATATCTAATAATATAGTGTCATTATGATTTAACTTTTAACATTTATCAAACACATACATACATGAACGGTAGGTCCATTTCAAGATACCTAACACAACATTATTAATTAGTTTTTGGACAAAAATAATAACTTCTAAATGGTACTCTTATATATAGTTCATAAATATCGATTACTAAAAGCGGCCTAACAATATATCTTTCTTTGGACCAATATATTGCTAACTACAAATGTATCACATATTCATGACTATTCACAACCTGGCCAAAATAATTTTCCTTTTGCGATGATTATTTCGCATAGATATAACATGTTTACATGTTCAAAGTAAATAGCATTTAAACAATAGAGGATAGTTTGGTAACATATTGTACAATATACTTACTCTTAAACAAGAAGCATGATTAGGGTGTTAAAATTTAACAATCCAATTTAATACTTTATAATATAAAAGGCCCAAATATATACTGTCACTTTATGGAATACTACCAATTTTCATGGCAAAACTTAGAAAAAAAATGAATCTCGAATTTTAACTCCAGAAATCTAATCTCAAGAAACTTGTTCATATTCCAATCATAAATAAGACATCATCATAATCAGAAATTTTAAAAAATTTGAAGAGGCTATAGTTCATGTAGGGATTGACATCTTGCATAATGGAGAAAAAAGGTAACCACTAGCAGCAATGTGGAACAAAAATAAAGTGTATGAACTATGCATTCAACACCTATATAAAGAATTTTGCTAAACTCATGGTAGCAGCAGCTGTACTTTTTCCAACTTAGTCGACAGAATACAACATTCCATTAGTGACACTCTTATTAGAATAGAAATTAGGGTTCAGTAAAGGATAAAGAAATCTCATAACCTGTAGTCTAATGTATCAAGTAAAGAAAGAGAATAAATGCAAATAGACCCACAATTGGAGAAAAAGGGTTACAGGATAAGAAGAGATATACAACACCTCAAGTAATGAGTAAAACTTTTAAAATTTACATTTACATGTTGTAATTAAAAATAGAATCAAACAGCATCAAAACAAAAAAAGAACAACCATAACAATTATTGGACCAAAACATATGTTAGATCCCCAAAAATTTAAATATCACATCTAATGATCTAACAAGATCTTGCACTGATACCACTTTTTGGAAGATTTTACACAAATTCATCTAGGATCACAAGTAAATCATTAAACAAAGATTTAGATTCATAAGAATTAAAAGCATACTAACCTTTTGCCATTGAAAGAATCTCGATTTAAAAAGAGAAGATCTTCTAAGTCTTGATACTGCTTTTAATCTATTTTTTCTTCTCATAGATGGGGTAGAAAAGAAAGTGCGTTGTATCTGACTTAGGGACCAGATCCTTATATAACCTGATAGGTACCTTTTTGGGTTTGTAAGGACTCAGATTTTTTGTACGACTTTATCGGAGCTTGAAAATTTCTCTTTGGACAAAATTTGGACCAACTATCATCTCAAGGGAGACCACATGGTCAGTGTGACGTCACACGTGTGGCACAACAATTGGCCTTAATTTTGAGAGTGTGGCCTTGGAGTGGAGTTTCGGGCCAAGGCATATCACACTTCAACACCACACAGGTCGTGTGACACTTCACGGACCATGTGGAGGGCCATTTAATTGCCTTGAGCTTGGAACACCAATGTGTAAAGCAAGGTAGTGGGACATGGCCACCTTCATGGGTCGTGTGAAGGTTCATAGACCGTGCGCCCGTCTGTATAGCTCTGGAATGGAAGATTTTTCTGAGTATGGACCATGTCTCATAACCTCATCATGATGATTTTTCCAAGTATAAGGGTATGGCCCATGTCATGAACCATTTGACATCACACGGGCTGTGTAGCCCCTAGTATAGCTAACTTCGTGAAATTTTCTAAGTATAGGATCTTCAAGCTCAAGCTATGTTCACTTGAAAACCTTCAATTCAATCTTTTTTATGTCATCTAAGGCTATCATGGGTCTCCTACATCAAGCCAAGTTCAAAGAAATTCCATTATTAAGTTTTTCACAAGTACCGATAGAAGGGTCAACTTTAAATGGTCAAGTCTCTTATCACAAAAGGAACTAGTGGACCACAACCTATCAAAGGAAATCTATTTGAATTATCTTTCTAATGTAGTTGGTTTCACCTCATTTAAAGTTCGAATGAAGAAGTTATGCCCGTCTTTTTAGAACTCTTCTGTGCAGGGGTATATACGAGTTTCTCTTTTTAATTCTGTTTCATTAAAGGCATTTCCGTATATTCGTTTATCTCTATTGGTCTTTTAGGATCTCCTATGCTATATAATGGCCTTCTAAAGACCTAAAGCCCTATTCACATTATTCACATTCACTCTCTCTCATTCAAAAGACTCTCTCAAATCCTCTCAAGTGTTCTTGAGGATTTTCAACTTGGGAATCAAGACAAATTCAATTCTTCTTCAAATTTATTTGGAGTTTTCTTCATCTTAGTGAAGTTATGTGGGTTTTTTCTTTTCAATCAATTTCCATGAATTTAAGCTCTCTTTCAATATGGGTTTTTACTATTTGGATTTGTTAAATTAAATTGATGTATGGGTTGTACATAGTTGATGATTTTAAGTAAGTTGAAGCCCTATTATGATGATTTACATTGAATTTATGATATCATGAATGTACATGTCCCTTTTCAAGGCTTGTTTATGCATGGATGACTGTATTATCATTTGAAAATGTGAATTGAATTATGTTTTCATTTGAATTTCATATTATATTGTTGAGTTTAAATTGAATCTCAATTACCCATGCTATTCTCACACCATTCATGTCATTTGCATTCATGACATAGGAATTTATGAAAATTATAAAATGGATTAAGTCCAATTATGTATTAAAATATGATTTTGATGAGATATTGGTTATGATAAGAATGTGATCACATACATATCTATGATTGTGGCTCTTTGAGCATTTTAGGTTCTTGCACCATTCTCTATATGTGAATGAGCTATTCTTATGCATGAGTATTATGACTATAAGCTGTGCTTTGGCATTTGAGCCTAAGTATGGATTATTATTAATAGTGTTTGGCTTTTAAGCCCAATTATGCATTGAAATGTTTTGATGAGACTTACTCTTCTTTGAAAGCATGTATATATATTATGAGTATTCTTGTGGGATGACGACTTAGCACCGATGGATTGAGGGAGTGCTCTCTTTCCTTTAACTATGTGCCTAACATAGGTTCTGTGAAATCCTATCCAAAATGAGATGTGTTCCTGTAAGGAAGGTTGCTTCATACAAAATGGGATGGGTTCCCGTAAAGTGAAGTATAACGTGATATAATATGCTATATGTGGAAATCCTATCCAAAATAGGATATATTCCCACAAGGAAGGTTACTTCGTATGAAATGGGATGTGATCCTGTAAGGTGAAATATGATTTACCTTTAGCAAGTAGACCACCTCTCTACTAATGAGGGGATTTAATTGGGATTCCAAGTAATAACATACTTGGTCTTACTCATATCGGTTGAGGTCACATCCCCACCTTATATGAGCATTGTATTTCATGCATCATTTATTCCATGGCATATTATTATATACTCTCCTTTGATATATGATTATTTCTATATTATATGCCATGTCATCTACCATTGTATGCAGGTTTTGGTAAGTTACATACACTGCACCCCACATAATTAATACATTCAAACGTACTAATATATATTTTTTCCTACATGATCTCACCATGTCGGGACTAGAGATTACTTTCATCCATTGTTTGATGGCTAGATCGGATTTTTAGACATTTGTTGTGGTGAGTCCTATCTTCCAAGGACAAGCCACCATTCCTCTACCTTAAGTTGCTTTTGTTTATGTTGTCTGTACTTTGAGGGTGAGCCTAGAACATGTCTTGGACCCTGACCTATCTTATGATTAGAGTCATTGTTGGACATGTAGCAGACCCTCATCGGATCTATTTGTTATGTGTTGTATTTGAACATTATGATCTTCGTTATCTTTTAGTTATGGCTATTATGGTTTGATTATGGGAATTATGCTATATATGTCTGTTTAATATAGAAGTGTGGAAGATCCTATGTCCTAAATTGCCCCCTATAGCATGAGTCATACTTACTAGCCCCTTAGTCATTGTGTGCTATATGATACGTGAATATGTGCCAAACCGTTTCCCTAAGATACCCCCGTAGTGTGAGTCCTACTTTCTCGTCCCTTAGAACTATGTGTTTAATTTTGAATACGCTTTCAAACTGATGATGTGAATTTGGATTCTTTGAGGATTGTTTGGGGACATTTGGATTCCCATTAGCCATGTCACTCCTAGACCCCAGGTCCCTGTCATGACAGAGATGGTATCAGAGCACTAGGTCAATAAATGGTCATCAGAGTCCAACATGCTGTGTCAAGTAGAGTCTTATTATTGGGTGTAAAGCGCGCCACATCTATAGGTAGGAAGCTATAAGGTATTTTAGGAAATGTTTCACTTTTTTCTTGATTCTTATCATGCAATGGAATGTGTCTGTCATGACCCAAGCTAAGGTGTAGACGTGACACAGCGCATGGGGAACCCTAAGGGACCCTAAGCATCCTCTTACATATCATTAAACATCCTTGGCCACAGAAACAATAAAATACAGTAAAAGTATGTTAATAGGAATAACCGGGGCTATAGGACAACTGTCATAACATAAACTTTGATGTGTTGTCAAAATACTGCATATTTGATACCCAAAACAAGGAATTTTGTGAGTTCTTAATGTGAATTTTTATGGTTTTGATGTTTTTTGTTATTATTGCAGAAAAGGTAGGTTGGCATGGTTTTGGAGAAAAATTACAAATTTTGCTGATGTGCAGAATATACGAGTTCTCCTACGAGTCGTAGCCCAAGCAACGAGTCATAGGGTGATCTCGTAGCCAGAAATAGAGAGCAAATATCATAAATCTGCTAAGTGGAGGTCAGCCTTATGAGGCCACACTATGAGTCGTAGGTCTCAATAGGACTCGTATAGGTGGAATCGTAGCAGGAAACAGAGAGCCAAAACTTTTGACCAAAAACTAAAGGCCTAGACTACGAGAGGAGTATACAAGTTGTAGCCAAAGCAATGATTTGTACCAGTGGGTCATACCAGTTGAGTCCAAAATGCCAAACACCGATATGAGACCCCGATTACGACACGTAAATCATACTACGAGTCATACCTGGAAGATGTACTGGCTGCCAGCTATCTTTTCTGTGCAATTTTTAGGGCTAAATGTGTGACTACTATAAATACTTTAAGTTAGGGTTTTATTTAGGGAGATATCAGAGATTTTAGATTGTGAACATTGAATGTCCCTTTGAATAGTCTATCTAGAATAGTTTAGGGTTTTAGTATAGATTTTCATTTTCTCTTGGAAAACCCATTTTTTGGGAGTGCAAATCCTGCTTTATATTCATTCTCAATATATGAAGCTTGTGGTTTGCAACTTGTGGTATATTACTCCTCATTGCTTTAGGTAAAATTCTCAACTATGCCTTGTATTTGCATTTTTGTTAGTTTTGCCTTAGCCATGAGTAGTTAAGCACCCATAACTTAGGGTTGTGGGAACCATGGGTAGTTGACTTGAGATGACCTAGGTTTATTGCATTTCTAGAATTGGGATTTTACATGTATTGTCTATTTCTCTTCATTATGATTGTTGTTTGGTGGTTGCCAACGCCAAACCCCGCCTACTATCATGATCCCGACCAAGGTAGTGACAAATAGGAAAAGGGAAGTAGCTGACAGGATTCAATTGATACATTTTCGTCTAATCAACCAAACCTGACCATGGGGATTTTGACTGGGACAATAGGTAATACTTAGTTGGCACACCATGGTTGCCGACCAAGTGCCATAGTGAAATTCGACCTTCGCCTTCACAAAAGGGCTGGAAGAACCTACGTTACTGTCCTGCATGCACATTTCTAATTGTTGTTATGTTGTCTAGGGTAATCGACGCAATGAACCATGGGGAACTTAATTCCCAAATTGTCCCTAAAATTGAGTTCTTTCTCGCGTCATAGTATAGTGTTTATTTTTGTTTTTGTTCTTGAATCACAACCCCTCTCCCCCCATTTAGAGATTTTAGTTATAGATAAACTAAAT
The DNA here is from genome assembly GCA_011800125.2 of Solanum clarkiae. Lineage (NCBI taxonomy): Eukaryota > Viridiplantae > Streptophyta > Magnoliopsida > Solanales > Solanaceae > Solanum > Solanum clarkiae. The sequence continues at coordinate 32,640 of JAABOM020077795.1, read as the reverse complement.
GATTGATAGTGAATTCATGTAGTCAAACCCTATATTCCCCGTGGATTCGACCCTAACAATCGGTTAGGTTAATTACTGATAGTGACCACTTTCTTATTGGAGTATGAACATCATCAAAATTTATGGCGCCATTGTCGGGGAATACAACTAGGATTTAATTTGATTTCACTATCAGTTAGTTCAAGCATTAATTTCTAGACTCTCTTGAATTTTACTTTTAATTTTGTTTTGTTGTTTAGTTTGGTTACAGGTTTTAAAATGGAAAGGTGTGAAGAATCAACTCAAACGAAAAATTGTAGGCTCCGAATTATAATGACTGAACAAAAGCTCATCATCACGGGTGATTTATTTGAATCACTGCAATGACGTGTCCTTTTCTATGGGCAGGAGTCCGAATACCCTCAAGTTCACTTACAGAAGTTTACACAAACATTGATGGGGGCTCTTGGAACATAATACCCATCATGGGAAGCCATGGCTCTTCAGATTTTTTCCATGACTCTTAGGTGCAAAGTTGCAGAGTGGTGGTCTATCTTTGCACCAGATATTTGTTCTAATTGGGGAGAAGTGAAAAGGATTTTCCTCATGAACTTTTATTGAGAGCCGAACAAGACACTACAGGACATGATTTTTAACTTCCAACGAATTCCAAGAGAATCATTAGTCGCAACATGGGACAAATATAAAGAGTGTTTGGGGAAGAGGCCGAATCATGATTTGCCAAATAAGGAACTAGTGGCAAGTTTCTACCGAGCACTCAGTCCTAAGCACCAAGTCCATGATGATGCCTTATTTAGAGGTGATTGTTGGGAATTCTTAAGGCAGTAGTTTGATGAAGTCATGGAATGCATAGACAAATTGCCTACGGTTAGCCAAGTGTAGTTACCATATCTAGATCAATCATTTGCTCCCACTAGTGCATTGACAAAAGGCTCTAGTAGTGCAAGAAGGGATAGGGTGGTCAGTCGGAACAAGCTACCATATCAACAATCAATTATAGCAAAAACTTCAAAAGTTGAGAGTATGCTTGAACAACTGATGAAGAAAGTGAATAAGCAAGAGGAAACGCTTCAAGAAATTAAGTTTGATGTCATCAAGGTGAATTACAAAGTGTATCAACAAGAGATGGCAATAAAAAAATTGAGGGCCAAGGCGAACAGATCTTTGAACAGTTGGAGCATATCTAGAAGGACAGGAGGAGAGATCATAGAAGTGGTGATAAGATCTCACCAGATCATGAGGAAGTCTGAGTACTCATGGTGACAAAGTCAAGCCACGACGTTAAACAAGGCACTTCTTGGGAGGCAACCCAAGCATCTCTAATATTTTTGGACTGCTTAAGTTTTTTTCACTTGTTTGAATTGTTGGGTAGTAGTTTGATGTTTATTTTGATGTGTTGAGACATTGGATCAGTTGTATTATTCTAGACATTGGTATATCTTTAAGCGTGATTTGCAGGAGCTGATCAAAAGCTAAAGAGTTAGAGAAAATAGCATGTGGAGCAGCCTCTACATGCAGGTCTACAAGTCGTAGTGAACTCTATGAGTAGTTCTAAGATTCGTAGTGAACTCTATGACTCGTAGTCGTGCCTCATAGAGGGAAAAAGTATTTGACTGAATTTAGCACACATACTACGAGCCAATCTTATGATTCGTCGGGTCACCTATGAGTCATAAGTGGGGTTCATAGTGCCAAAGTATAGATCCTGAAATTTTTCTAAGTGTTGGGTCTGCTAAGAGACCAGGACCTATGAGTCGTAGGACATCCTACGACTCATAGTCGGGGTTTCGTAAACCCGATATATAGAATTTTAAAAGCTGACCCGGTTTGATATAAAAAGGGGTCATGATTCATTTGACCCCTACTTTTCCAAATTTTTGACTGGTTTACTTCCCCCCAAAGCTTCCCCATAACTCCTTTCATCTTCCTCGACCAATTTTTCCATCAACCCCTACCAAAATCCGGTGAGTTTTCTGGCAAAGCATCACTAGGGTTTCATCCCTCTCTTTGTTCTCTTAGTGTATCTAGTTGATCTTCATTTGCTCATTTGGTAAGTTTTCGAGGTTAAATTTGGCACACTTAGGTTGTGATCCTAGAATATTGTTGAATGAATGTTAATGTTTCGATCATAGTGAGTACACACATCTGAAAATGATTGTATGAGCATGAAAATTGGGGTTTGGGCCTGTTAAACTCCCTAGCATAATTTTAAATGGTATGATTTCTCTTGTTCGGTGGTTGTAATGTTGAAATGCTGATCATTTGAGTTTAATGCATGAATGTTAGATTGATCATTTTTCAAAATCATGTCAGAGTTGAGATATGGGGATATTGGTGTGTGCAAATATATTGATTCATGATACCAAAGTCAGGAATTAGTGTGAAATTTTTTAGAATCTCCATTTATGTGTATTGTTTTTTGATGATTATGCCTTGGAGACTAGTTAATCTTGGGTATTTCATGAACGTAATTGGGGATTGTTGTTTAACTGAGAGGTGCTAGTTGGTTGTATTGACATAATTTATAGTGGGTTTAATTATCTGTGATGGCATACTGCTTCAATGTTGTTTAACTTTTGTTTTGCATGATCCTTGGTTCTTGTGGGAAGGTCGTAGGCACTACAAGTGGGTTATGTTTTATACTATGAGGACCCACTACGAGTCGCAGGTCAGCCTATGGGTTGTAGTGACCCCTTGTACGAGGCACCAGTCACCTGAGGTTTCTTAACACTTACCATACGAGACCCACCTATGACTCGTAGTGCCCACTATGAATCGTATTGAGGGACTCGTAGGATCTACCTTTTTTTAAATTGTATTATATTCCTGACTACGAGCCCAGACTACGACTCGCTAGTCATCCTACGAGTCGTACCTAAGGCTCGTTTCTGTGAACAGAATGACATCTTCCAAGAACCTAAGCACTATGAGGGTATTGTACGACTCGCAAGTCTTTCTATGAATCATACCCATGCCTTGTACTTGCAAATCTGCAGTTAAATCAATGCACTATGTTTGAGTTTTCTTTTAGTTTAATGTTACTATTGTTAATTTGTCTTTGTAATTTCTATCTGTCTCAAACACTATGGTGCTCACGTTATATTTTTGGGGTTGAATTTTCTGGTTATATGGCTTTAAAGGCTAGAAAAGAAGCTACTAAAGCTCTGAGAAGACGGTTGATGGATGACCCATCTAATGATGAAAAATCTGAGGGCTTTGTGGAAGTTCATAAAGTCCGGATAGACCTCGAGGCAAATGTGCCTCAGACTCGAGCTCACGCTACACTAGAATTGATGGAAGTCACTAGTTCTTCCCAGTCTGAAGAGGAGGAACAAGAGGGTGATGGAGATGGGTCCGAGAGTAGCTCACCACATATGACCCTATACATACCAAGACAGGTTCTGAGGAGGGGTCATAAGCTCCACATGAAGAGGTACAATCATAGCCCCCAGCCGAACCCAGATAGTGTGCTGTAGGTATAAAGAAGATACATGACCAGGTGTTAGAGCCCAAGGGACAATGTAAATGGGTTTGACAATTCCATGAGGAGTCTAGGTTAAACAACTCGAGATTCAATAGGGTGCCAGGGTTAGATACAAAGATAGATCAGCATGGACTACGATGGACTACACAGCAGCTGGGCAACTATGCCCCTAACTTAGTCCATGAGTTTTATGCGGCCTACCTTGCTACAATCCGCTGAGGGCTGCTGAAGAATAAGAAGCCGATTGAGAAACCTAGATTACGAGTGGCATCAGTCCGGGGTCGAAGAGTTGACATCTCAGAGAAGACAATCTAACTGGTTCAATTTGGGCCCACCTACAGAGTGCGGAGTATGATGGTCATATAAACAAGATGAGGAGAGTGGTGACTAGGAAGGACATCAGGGACAGAATTGAGCTGCTGTAGTGCATTGCCAGCCAGATATGTAAGGAGGGTTTTGAGCCGACGTGGGTCACAAACCACGTAGATTCGACAGTGAAAGCCCACCTTCCTTTCTTGGCCAAGTTTTGGTGGTCGATTACCCATTGGCATATCGGGTCTGCTTTCACGGATAGTGTGATCATCATAGAGCGAGTTGTGTTATTAGCCAGCATTCGAGCTGGTTATGAGATAGATTAGGCTCGGATCGTCTCTGAGCAGATTCATGAGTCAATCGTCCGGACAAACACCTCACTGTTGTTTCCTGTTTTGATCCATTATTTGTGCAGTGCAGCAGGTGTTCCTATCGACCCCTACTGGTACCAGCATATAGAGGCCACACACACTATGGATCATAGTCTAATCAAGGCTGATGAGAATCTGGTGACCCTACCACATGCAGCTACTCCAGCCATCCTAGATCCATTCCCGGCTAAGACCTCGACTCAGGGTTTGACTCCTGATACCACTGGCACTACTCCAGCCACTAAAAATCCTTCACCAACTATTGAGATTAAGTCTACTCTATCCTCCAATGCTCCAGCACCAGCATCGTCCACTATTTAGGTTAATTATCTTATCTTTGTTGTTGTTTTTCAGGCACTGTGTGCAGCGTGGTTATAGCAGAGTCTAGGCTACAGGATTTAGCATCTCAGGCTAGACCACAGTCAGCCAGAATATCGGGACTCAGAGGAAAGAGTAAAGGCATTCACCCATGATTTATTAGATGATAGAGTTAAAGCAGTGGATGCCTATGTAGATGCATCCGAGGCGAGAGTCCAGAGGAGGCTTGAGGCTGCTCAGCCTGCTGACATGAGCCTAGTGAAAAAGGAGTTGGCCAAGTTTAAGGCTACTTAGTGCAGATGTTAGTAGCCCCTATTGTAGTCCCAGAGGTGGCACTGGCGGGTTATGAGGTTTTGACTGGTTAGTTGACCACCTGCATGCCCACGAGAAGAGGCCCCTCGAGACGGATAAGTTAGATATAAGCCAGAAGAGGCCTAGAACTGATGACCTAATAGCACAAGAGGAGAAGCCTATACCATTGGCAATGGTACAAGAGTTAATACTGATGGTACTATGCAGAGAGATAGGGAGCAGCAAACTTCATATAGAGAGGGTTGCTCACGTACAACTGCGGCCCAGATAGTTGAGGAGGAGTTCATGACACAGGACCCTACTGATCAGACAGATGCCGGTGCTTGAGCACTAAGTGTTTGATTACTCTTGTTTTGGATGTTTAGTTTTAAAATATTGGTTTTTAATGTGTGTGTGTGTGTATATATATATATATATATATATATATGTTTCCGTTATTTGGTTTTTGTTCATGTCTTTACTTTGAGGACAAAATATTCTATTTTGGTGGGGTGTGGGAAGTTATGGATTAAGATGAAATCTGAGTAGCCTCGTGTCCATAACTTCTCCTATTTTTGATCCCAAGGTTTTCTTGCCGTGTTTCTTTTTTCTTGTGGATGTTTTACTTTTCTGTTGAACCGACATGTTTAGGTAGCATAGATAATGTGTAAATATATAGTAGTATGGTCTTTTGGCGTATACATAGTCTTTAAATGCTTTTTGAATGGTTTGGAAAATTTAGGTACCCCCAAATTTTGTGAGATTGTTGGTTATTGATGCAATCATGCATTTTGATTATCTAGTGATGTGTGTTCTGATAATGTGAAGGTAAGTTGAGGCTTGAAGCATAACTTGTGAGTCTATACTTGATTATGTGAGCAATGTCATGTGTGTTGTGAGCTTATTTTGTTGCATTCATGTATCATGTATGGACTCAGAACTTGCCTTGTTACTCTAAGATTGGTTTGGTGATGTGGTTGATTTGGAAGGTAGGCCTTTGTTCTTCTAGTGAGCCCCTCTTTTGCCTAAATGACCTACCAAATGTGTTAGTGAACCCTTTGTTCCAAATGTTTGAGCTTCTCATGCACTCCTTTTTTCTTGACACTTTACTAGCTTAACCTTGTTTGATGAAATACCTAGATATTGGCTCTGGTCTATTATTGAACATGTGAACCTTGATTGAGGCTAAAATCCTAAATTGAGGGTGGCTACAAACGGTGGTGCTGGTTTGGGGATTAGATATTGTGTACTTCACCTCAGGCCAAAAGCCTAAGTTGAGGGTGGCCCTTATTTTGGTAAAGTAATGAAAATAAGGTGGTTAGTTGGGCAAGAGAGAGAAATTTAAAAAATCATGAGTCAGGTGAGGAAAAAGAAATGAAAAGTGCCTTGAATTGAGAACAATTAGCAATAATGAGTTCAGAAATAAGGCATAGTTGAAAAAAAAGGCACCCGGAAAAAGCTTGAAATAGGAGAATAGGGGTGGATTTAGTGAAAATATTTGGGTTACGAAGGTAAAAGTATTGGTAAACATGGTTCAAGGATATTTTTTAGCCACTACTTGCCTAATATTCATACCAAAGCCCCATAAGCCTATGTTATAATCCGCTAAATCCTAAAGTGATCCAAATCCACTTTGTCACCAATCTGGAAATTGAGCATAGGGGCAAGCCTATAGTGTTAGTCATTTTGAATGAATTTCATTTGTGAGAGTGAGAATGTTTCCACGGTCCATGAATTCTAAATGCTTTTTGAGTGAGTAAGAGGGACTTTTTTTCTGTGAGGGCATTTGCACTACTCGATGAGCATATGACTATACCAGTGATTATGGATGGTTGATGCTTCATAGCTTATCATAGTTGGGTTGCCAAATACATCTTTGTGTTTTTATTTTGCTAAGTAGATTTGCAATCTTGTTTTGAAAATAAAAGTTGGGTACTTCAGTTAGAGTAAATGATGTATATGCCGTTAGTATAACTGCTAGGTATTTCTCATTATCTGCTTAGATTGAGTCGTCGCTTGAGGACAAGCAATAGTTCTAAGTTGAGGGTGTTGATGTGTTGTCAAAATACAACATATTTGATACCTAAAACAAGGAATTTTATGAGTTCTTAATGTGACTTTTTGTGATTTTTATGTGTTTTTGTGTTGTCATTGCAGAAAAGGTAAGTTGGCATGATTTTGGAGAAAAATTGCAGATTTTGATGAAGTGCAAAACATATGAGTTCACCTACAAGTCGTAGTACAAGCAACGAGTCGTAGGTGATCTCGTAGCCAGAAACAGAGAGAAAATCTAAAATTTGCTAAGTGGAGATCAACCTGACGAGGCTACCCTTACGAGTCGTAGGTCTCAGTACGAGTCGTATAGGTGGAATCATTGAAGGAAAAAGAGAGCCAAAACTTTGGACCAAACACTGAAGGCCTAGACTATAAGAGGAGCATACGAGTCATAGCAAAGTAATAACTCGTACCAGTGGGTCATACCAGTTGATTCCAAAATGCCAAACACCTGATATGAGACCCTGATTTTGACTCATTGATCACCTTATGAGTCAAACCTGTGAGACGTACCAGCTGCCAGCTATTTTTTTTTTCTAATTTTTAGGTCTACATATGTAACTACTATAAATACTTTAAGTTAAGATTTTATTTGGTGACATATCAGAGATCCCAGATTATGAACATTGAATGTGCCTTTTAATATTCTCTTTAGAATAGTTGAGGGTTTTAGTATAGATTTTCATTTTCTCTTGGAAAACCCATTTTTAGGGAGTGCAAATCCTACTTTGTATTCATTCTCAATTCATCAAGCTTGTGGTTTGCAACTTGTGGTGTATTACGCTTCATTGCTTTGGGTAAAATTCTCAACTGTGCCTTGTATTTGCATCTTTTTTCGTTTTTCCTTAGCCATGAGTAGCTATGCACCCACAACTTGGGGTTGTGGGAACCATGGGTAGTTGACTTGAGATGACCTAGGTTTATTGCATTTCTACGATTGGGGTTTTGCATTTATTTTCTATTTCTCTTCATTATGATTGTTGTTTGGTGGTGGCCAACACTAAACCCCACCTACTATCACGATCCCAACCAAGGTAGTGACCAATAGGAAAATGGAAGCAGATGATAGGATTCAATTGATGTGTTCTCGTCTAATCAACCAAACCTGACAAAGGGGAGGTTGACTGGGACAATAGGTAACGGTTAGTTAGCACACCATGATTGCCAACCAAGCGCCATGGTGAAATTTGACCTTCCTCTTCACAAGAGGGCTGGAAGAACCTAAGTTACCATCCTGCATGTGAATTTCCAATTATTGTTATATTGTCTAGGGTAATTGAGTCAACGAACCATGGGGAACACAGTTTCCAAGTTTTCCCTAAAATTGAGTGCTTTCTCACGTTATAGTATAGTTTTTTTTTAACTCTTGAATCACAACCCCCCTCCCCCATTTTTAGATTTTAGTTATAGATACTCGAAAGATTGATAGTGAATTCTTAATAGTAAGCAATAGATAGCATAATAACAATATGACATGTATGATCAATGCTTAAGTAAAACATAATTACATGGAATATAATACATGTGTAGGAAGAGACAATCATCATAGAACCCATAGGTTACCAAGGTACAACCCCTTTGGTTGGTTGGTGGATCGCCATACCCTACAAACAATGGTGATTGAGGAACTAACCCCTCAACCCAGTTACCAAGGTACGAACCCCTTGATTGGTTGGTGGATAGTTGCACCCTACAACCCCTGGTGATTGAGGTACTAACCCCTCAACCTGGTTATCAAGGCAGTATTCCTTGATTAGTATCAAGGTACAAACCCCTCGACATGGTTACCCGGGATCTTAACCCCCCGAGTAAGGCATGGTCACTTTCCCACACTATATAGGATAATATCATATACATACATTCCTTTCATCATCATAAAGTCATTCAACACATAAGACATGCATTGGACCTTCAATTCCTCAAAATACATTAACCGAATATTTTATCAAACACTTGGCGGGTGTGTGGTGCTAGTGTAAAACCACCATGCAATTCAAGAGTGGAATCATGCTAGAAAATTCAATGTAAAACAATCAATAGATACTTCGTAACACCCTCAAGCAATATTCATCAAAATCCTTCATAAAATCTCATAATAGATCATTGATTCATAGCTCAAAACAGGCTGAAACAATCATAATTTCATGAAGCGCCAACATGGTATGGAGTGAAATTTATAATAAGTAAGACCATGAGTAAATCAACTTTTAATCATGCAATTTTAGGTAAAAGAAGCTTGGGCATCATGGGTAAAAGGAACCCATGAAAAAAACCCGTTTACCTTGACTTTAGATAATCCTTGAGGAAGATTGGAAATGGAGACTTGAAGCTTGGATGAGAACCTTAAGATTTGGATGAGTTTTTGGACTTGAAATTTGGAGTGAAGTATTTGTTTAAGTGTTTCAGAGAGTATTTGGGAATGTCTTGAATGATATGAGGGTGAAATAAGGCTAAGTATAGGTATTTTTATGCATGGGAACACTTAGGACCAAGACCCAAAAGTATTGGACCGAGATAAAAAAAATAGTTCACAAAATACACAGTAGTGCGCCCTTGGTGCGTCTCACCAGGGGCGCGGATACACTCTAGAAGTCGCATTTTTACAATTTTCAAATTTTGGTATGGTTGCTCTTAAATCGGGGTTCGACCCGTCTCCCACTCAATTTGACCCCCTGAATAAGCATATGAATTCGTATTTTCTATATCACGCATGGATTTTGATATATATGGAAATTACGATTTCGAGCACTTCCGAGGCATATTTTCGGGCATTTTTTGGGGTCATTTCAATATCTCCTCCTTGGGAACATTCGTTCCCGAATGTGAAAGAAATGTATATGAGAAGAGTAATCATGAAGAGGTCAGCCCCAATATGAATGCAACAATGTACTTAAAACACCATTTTTCAAAATTTCAACATAAGTGTAAAATCACCATGAACTTTGTCAATATAAACATGAATGTATGCAAATGACTTAGGGGTTGGAACATGAGACATGAAATCACATAGAAGATTTAGAATTAGTACCTTAGGCTTGAGTAGGATAGAAGAGATAAGGAAATCATTTTTGCATGTCCGCTTCGGCCTCCCATGTAGCACTTTCGACTTTTTGATTCCTCCATAGGACCTTAACGCAAGCAACATCCTTGTTCCTCAACCGCTTCACTTGTATATCGAAGATCTCTACTACAACATCTTCAATGTCAATTTTTTTTCAAGTTCCCTCACAACATCGAGAGGCACAATAGCACTACGGTCACCCACACACTTCCTCACATAGACACATGGAAGACCAGATGAACCAATTCCATTTCACTAGGCAACTCCAATTCATCTGCCACCTTACCAATCCTACTCATCACTGTATAAGGACCCACAAATCTTAGACATAGTTTATCTCTCTTACCAAACACCTTCAAATAAACCCAATCATCAACTTTAAATTCAAGCTCCCTCCTTCTCACATCAGCATAAGACTTTTGGTGACTTTGGGGATATTTTCAACCTTTGTCTAATCATCCTTACCTTCTCCATAGCATCCATAACCATATCAAGACCGAACAAAGCCATTTCTCCAACTTCAAACCACCCGACTGGTGATCTACAACGTCTACTATAAAGGGCCTCAAAAGGAGCCATACCAATCCTAGAATGATAGCCATTGTTATAGGCAAACGTAATTAATGCAACATGATGATCCCAACTACCCTTAAGCTCCAATACACAAGCCCTAAGCATATCTTCAAGTGTTTGAGTAGTACTTTTGACTTGGCCATCCGTTTGAGGGTGAAAGGTCATACTAAGTTTAACTCTTGTACCAAGACCTCTTTAAAAGGACCTCTAAAAATCTGAAGTAAATTGAGTACCATGATTCGTTATAATGGACAAAGGAACCCCATGCAACCTCACCAAGTCATGAACGTACAACCTAAGGATAATCTTCAGCCCCATATGTTGTCTTCACAACCTAAGGATAATGTTCAGCCCCATATGTTGTCTTAACCGGTAGGAAATGAGCTGATTTCGTCATTCTATTAACCACAACCCAAGTGGAATCAAAACCCTTTATAGTCTTAGGAAATCTAACCACAAAATCCATATTAATCACTTCCCACTTCCAAGTAGGAACCTCTATGTCTTGGGTTAGGCCACCCGGCCGTTGATGTTTGGCTTTGACTTGTTTGCAACTATAACAACCCAATACAAATTTGGCAATGTCCCTCTTCATGCCTCCTCAGTAATACACCTCTCTCAAATCTCTATACATCTTTGTAAAACCAGGGTGAATAGAATAGAAAGAACCGTGAGCCTCATCAAGAATCTTTTCTCTCAAGCCATCAACACAGGGCACACATAACCTACCTTGGTATCTAAGGACACCATCTCCCCCTTGGGAGAAAAACTCCACCTTACCATCTTTTACCAATGTCTTCAATTCTAACAAATATGGGTCAAGATCTTACTTAGCTTTCACCTCCTCAACTAATGAACATCTAGAACCATCAACAACAACAATACCACCATTATCAACCTCTTCAAACCTAACTCCCCATCTAGCCAACTGGTGGACCTCCCTAGCCACCGCTATGCCACCATCATCAACATGAGCTAGGCTACCCATAGACACCCTATTCAAAGCATCCACTATAATATTAGCCTTACCGGGATAATAATGCACACTCATATCATAATCCTTAAGAAGTTCTAACCACCTTCTTTGCCTCAAGTTGAGATCCGTTTGAGTGAACAAATATTGGAGGCTCTTATGGTCGGTGAACACATCAACATGTACCCCACACAAATAATGAGACCATATGTTTAATGCAAATACCACGGTGGCTAGTTCAAGATCATAGGTAGGATAGTTCTTTTCACATGCTTTCAGTTTCCCAGAAGCATAGGCTATCACCTTACTTTTTTGCATCAACACACAACCCGAACCAACCCTACAAGAATCACAATACACAACAAATCCTTCTAGCTCTTCTGGTAGTGATTATATAGGAGAAGACACAAGCTTATCCTTCAATGTTTGGAAACTCTTTTCACACTCATCGGTCCACACAAACTTAACCTTCTTTTGAGTCAGCTTGGTCATAGGAGAAGCAATAGAAGAGAACCCATTCACAAACTTCCAATAGTAACCCGCTAAGCCCAATAAACTCCTAATATTCGATGGGGTCAATGGTCTAGGCCAATTTCTGATTACATTCATCTTTTTAGGATCCACCTTAATACCATCCCTTGACACCACATGACCTAGGAAGGCAACCTCTTTTAACCAAAATTCACATTTCTCATATTTAGCATACAACTTCTCTTCCTACAATCTTTGTAGCAGTACCCTCAAATGACCCATATGCTCCTCCTCACTATGCAAATAGATTAAAATATCATCAATAAAGACCACAACAAATGAATCAATATAGGGTTTTAAGACCCTATTATAAGATCGATGAAGATAGTCGGTGCATTGGTCAACGCAAAGAACATCACAACAAACTCATAATACTCATACCTAGTTTGGAAGGTCGTATTGGGAATGTCACATTCCCTCACTTTCACTTGATGATACTCAGACCGAAGATCAATCTTAGAGAAGTGACTAGCCCCTTGCAATTGGCAAGTCATCAATCCTTGGAAGAGGATACCTACTCTTGATGGTGATCCTATTAAATTGTCGGTAGTCAATACACATTCTAAGAAACCTATCCTTCTTTTTCACAAATAACACTGGTCCACCCCAAGGTGATTGTCTAGGCCTAATAAAACCCTTCTCTAATAGGTCCATCAATTGCTCATTCATCTTCTTTAACTCTGTCGGGGCCATACGATAAGAAGGAATAGAAATGGGTTGAGTATCGGGAAGGAGGTCTATACCAAAATCTATTTCCCTTTCGGGAGGAACACCGAGAAGGTTATTTAGAAAGATTTCAAGAAACGCATTTACCACCGGAACCGACCCTATGGGATGGACTTTGGACTCCACATCCCTAACCCTCACAAGATGATAAAGACACCCCTTAGAGATCAACTTACGGGCTTTAATGCAAGAGATGAACCTACCTTTGACCACCACGTCATGACTCTCCCACTCAAGGACGGATTCATTAGGGAATTAGAATTTGACACTATGGGTTCTATAATCAATAGCGGTATGATATGCACACAACCAATCCATCCTAAGAATAACATGAAAATCAACCACATCCAACTCAATATGATCACAAAGAAATATTTTATGAAGATGCAATGGGCCAATATCTATAGACCTTTTAGCAACAATAGATACACCAATAGGAGTAGACAGCTAAATGACTCACACAACAATTCGGGCTCGACATGAAACTTTTTGGCGACGAAAAAGGTAACTAAAGAAAGAGTACCATCTGATCAATCAATGATACACATCAAAATCAAAGATTTTTAATATATCGATTATAACATTGGACACCTCATCAACCCTGTGCCTCCCATGTAAAGCATAAAACCGATTATGCCTTAGGTCACCACCTTGTTGACCACCCCTTCCGAAAGGAACTGCTTTTTTACCTAACGGACAAACCTCCTTACCTTTGACGCAATTAAGAGGTGTCACGACCAAATCCTAGGGCCTAGACGTGACCGGCGAATGGGGAACCCAAAGGAACCCCAAAAAAGCATCATAGTATATCATTACAAATTCTTGGTTGCGGAAGCAATAGAATACAACAAGAAATAGTAAATTGGGATAAACAGGGCTAAAGCAACACTTTAATATCATGAACAACAAGAGTCGATAGAGTTAAAGTTCATAGCATAGATACATACTATGTCCAATAATACCTCTTACAAAGATAAGAGCGGGGACCAAGACAAAGCAATTGGGCTCACCCTCATAGTCAAGACATAAGTCAAAAGAGAAAGTTTTAATACATAGCAAGAGATCATAAGTAACGTCCTCAAAATGGAGGACTCACCAACAAGCTTGATAGAAATCATACTAGCCACGTGGAGGAGGAGAAGGGTCAAGCGGTGCTCCGGTTCCTACATAGTGACATCATATAGGCATAGAGTATGTGTTGATACATTTGGATATACTAAGTATGTAGGATGCAATGCAACAAGAAACAGACATCATAGTCGAAATGCATAGAGATAGACAATAGCTAGTATATAACAATATGACATGTATGATTAGTGCTCAAATAAAACATGCTTACATAGGACATAACATATATATTAAAAGAGACTATTAACTATTGATGGATTGTCACACCCTACCACCCTTGGTGATTGAGGTACAAACCCTATCAATAGGTTGGTGGATCACTGCACCTTACCACCCTTGGTGCCGGAGTACAAAACCCCCTGATAGGTTGATGGGTACAAACACCCAATAAGGTTGGTAGATCATCGCACCTTACCACACTTTGTGCCGGAGTACAAACCCCTCCATAGGTTGATGGGTACAAACCCCTAACAAGGTTATCCGGCGCACAACCCCAGTAAGGCATGGTCACATTCCAACAATATATAGTGAGCACCATATACATGTGTTCATTTTATCATAGTTTCATCACTTATCAGACATACATTGGACCTTCAATTCCTCAAGAAACCATAACTAGACATTTTATTGAACACTTAGAGGGTGAATAGTGCTAGTATAAAATCATGCAATTGAAGAGTGAAATCATACTAGAAAATTCAATGTAAAACCTTCAATAGGTACTTGGTAACACCCTCAAGCAATTTACATCCAAACCCTTCACCAAATCTTATAGTAGACCTTGGTTTCATACCTCAAAACATAGCAAAACAGTCACAATTTCATGAGCGTCAACATAGTATGCAATGATTTTCATAATAAGATAGACCCAATTGTAAATCAACTTTAAATCATGCAAATTAGTGTAAAAGGAAGCTTGGGTATCATGGGTGAAAGGAACCCATGAAAGAAACCCACATACCTTATTTATGGAGATGAACTTGATGAAAATTGGAGATGGATACTTGAAACTTGAGATGAAATCCTTAGATCCTGAGAGAGTTTTGAGACTTGAGTTTAGGAGTAAAATATTGGCTAAGTGTTTGAATAAGTATTGGGGAATGTTTAGAATGATATGAGGGTGAAATATTGTTAAGTATAGGCAATTTCATATTTGGAAACACTTAGGCCCAAGACATAAAAGTCTTGGATCGAAGTCAAAACTGAATAAGTTTTTACACTAGTGCGCGCCCTTGGCGCATCGCGCCAGGGGTGCGAAAATCTCTTTGGAAATGAAATTTTGGAAAATCGAAGTTTCTAATCATTTCCTCTTAAATTGGGGTTAGATGCATCTTACACTCAAAATGACCCCTTGAACAAGAATATGAAGTCAGATTTTTTATATCGCGCATGGATTTTGAGATATATGAAATTATGATTCCGGGCACATCGGAGGCACATTTTCAGGCACTTTTTGGTGTCGTTACAATATCTTCCCCTTGGGAAAATTCATCCCCAAATTTCAAAAAGACGTATATGAGAGACACTAACATGACAAATTTCATCCCACATAAAGATGCAACAATGCATTTAAATATCATTTCAATATCTCATCATAAGTGTAAAATCATCATGAACTTAGTCAGTTTAAACTTGAACATATGCAATGACATGAGGGCTGAACCTATGACTTGAGATCATATAAAGGACTTAGATCATTACCTTAGGCTTGAATGGAGTGGAAAAGGTAAGGATATCACTTTTGCATATCCGCTTCGGCCTCTCAAGTAGCACTTTCCACTTGTTGATTCCTCTAAAGGACCTTCATGGAAGCGACCTCTTCGTTTCTCAATCTCTTCACTTGCCTATCAAAGATCTGAACTGGAACCTCTTCATATGTCAATTATACTCCATAATACCTAAAACATCAAGAGGCACAATGGCATTCAGATCACCCACACATTTCGTCAACATGGATACATGAAACATTGGGTGAACCAAATCCATTTCCCTAGGCAATTCCAACTCATAAGCTGCCTTGCCAACCCTTCTCATCACCATATAAGGGCCCACATATCTTGGGATCAACTTGCCCTTCTTACCAAAATAGATCACACCCTTCATAGGTGACACTTTAAAATAAACCCAATCACCAACTTGGAATTCAAGATCCTTTCTCCTCACATCGGCATAGGACTTTTGGAGACTTTGTGATGTCTTCAACCTTTATCTAATTATCCTAACCTTGTCAACAACTTCCATAACTAGATCTAGTCCCAAAAAATCTACCTTACCAACCTCAAACCAACCAACCAGTGATCTACAATATCTTCCACAGAGAGCCTCAAATGGAGTCATATCGATGCTAGAATGATAGTTGTTGTTGTAGGCAAACTAAATCAATGGAAGACGATCATCCTAACTACCTTTAAGCTCAAACACACATACTCTAAGCATATACTCAAGGGTTTGGATGGTTCTTTCAACTTGGCCATCCGTTTGAGGGTGGAAGGTCGTAGAAAGCTTAACTTTAGTGTCAAGACCCCTTTAAAAGGACCTCCAAAAGTGTGAAGTGAATTGTACCCCACGATCTGATATAATGGAAAAAGGAACTACGCACGACCTTACCAAGTCATCAATGTACAACCTTGCATAATTTTCAGCCCCAAATGTGGTCTTAACCGGTAGAAAGTGAGCCGATTTTGTCATCCTGTCAACCACCACCCAAATAGAGTCAAAACCCTTTCTAGTCTTGGGAAACCCAACCACAAAATCCATATTAATCACTTTCCACTTCCAAGTAGGAATCTCAATGCTTGGGTTAGGGCACCCATCCTTTGATATTCGGCTTTGACTTGTTGACAACTATGACAATCGAAAACGAATTTGGAAATGACCCTCTTTATGCCTCCCCACCAATACACCTCTCTCATGTCTCTATACATTTTGATTGAACCAGGGTGGATAGAATAAGAAGAGTTATGGGCCTCATCAAGGATCCTTCCTACCAAACAATCAACTCATGGTACACACAACCTACCTTGGTACCTAAGGACACTATCTTCCCCTTGGGAGAAAACCTCCACCTTGCTCTCTTTCACCAAGGACTTCAATTCTAACAAGGAGGGATCAAGATCTTGCTTTGCTATCATCTCATCAACCAAAGAAGACCTAGAACCATCAAAAATAACAATATCCCCATTACTAACCTCTTCCAACCTAACTCCCAATCTAGCCAATTGATGCACCTCCCTAGCCACCTCCTTATGATCACTATCAACATGAGCTAAGCTACCCATAAACACCCTACTCAAAGCATCTGCCACCACATTTTCCTTATCGAGATGATAATGTACACTCATATTATAGTACTTAAGAAGTTCTAACCATCTCCTTTGAATCAAGTTGAGATCCTTTTGAGTGAGGACATACTTAGGCTCTTCATGATCGGGGAACACATAAACATCCATCCCATACAAGTAAATGACCCCAAATCATTAAACTAAACACAATGGTGACTAACTCGAGGTCATGGGTAGAGTAGTTCTTTTCATGCACTTTGAGTTGTCCAGAAGCATAGGTTATGACCTTACCATTTTGTATCAACACACAACCCAAACCAAACTGGGAAGCATCAGAATGCATAACAAGTTCCTCAAGCCCATCTAGTAGTTACAATATAGGAGCGGACAGAAGATTATCTTTCAATGTTTGGAAGATCCTCTTACGTTCATCTTTCCACACAAACTTAACCTTCTTTTAAGTCAATGTTGTCATAGGGGAAGCAATAAAAGAGAACCTATTCACGAACCTCTGATAATAGCCCACTAGGCCTAAGAAACTCCTAATATCCGACAGGGTCAATGGTATAGGCCAATTTCTAATCACATAAGTCTTCTTAGGATCCACCTTTATACCATCCCCCAACACCACATGGCCAAGGAAGGCAACCTCCCTCAACTAAAATTCACACTTTTCATATTTAGCATACAATTTTTCCTCCCTCAATCTTTGCAACACAACCCGCAAATGGGCTCTATGCTCCTCCTCACCACGAGAATAGATCAAAATGTCATTAATGAAGACCAAAGCAAAGGAGTAAAGGTAGGGTATAAGGAACCTATTCATTAGGTCTATAAAGATGGCGGGTGCATTGGTCAACTTAAAAGACATTATCATAAATTCATAGTGCCCATACCTAGTAAGGATGGTTGTCTTGGGAATATCACACTCCCTCACTTTCACTTGATGATACCCAGACCGAAGATCAATCTTAGAGATATGGCTAGCCCCTTGCAATTGGTCAAACAAATCATCAATCCTTGGAAGAGGATACCTATTTTTGAGGGTGACCCTATTTAGTTGCTGGTAGTCAATACACATCCTAAGGGATCCATCCTTCTTTTTCACAAACAATACCGAGGCACCCCAAGGTGATTGGTTAGGCGTAATAAATCCCTTCTCCAATAAGTCCATCAATTGTTTCTTCAACTCCGCTGGGGCCATACGGTAAGGGGGAATAGAAATGGGTTGAGTATCGGGGAGGAGCTCTATGCCAAGGTCTATTTTCCTTTTGGAAGGAACATCGAGAAGGTCATTTGTGAAGATATCAAGAAACTCATTTACAACTGGAACCGACTCTATGGGAAGGACTTTAGACTTCACATCCCTAACCCTTACAAGATGGTAAAGACACCCCTTCGAGACCAATTTACGGTCTTTAATGCAAGAGATGAATCTACCTTTTACCATCACATCTTGACTTTCCCACTCAAGGATGAGTTTGTTTGGAAATTGGAACTTGACCCTATGGGTTCTACAATCAACAGAAGCATAGGATGCTTGCAACCAATCCATCCAAGAATTATATCAAAATCAACCATGTCTAACTCAACTAGATCACAAGGCAAGATTTTATACAAAACGCAAATAGGACAACTTCTATAAGCTTTTCTAGCAATAATGGATGCACCAATAGGAGTAGACACCTCATATGACTCATGCAACAACTTGGGGTCAACATGGAAGTTTTGAGCAATAAAGGGGGTAACAAAAGCAAGAGTGGCACCCGGATCAATCAATGCATACACATCAAAGTCAAAGATTTTCAACATACCGGTGACAACATCGGGGACATCATCAACCCCTTGCCTCCCATGCCAAGCATAGAATCAATTGTGCCTTGGGGCACCATCTTGTCGGCTACCTTTCCCTAATGGGACTGCATTAGCACCTTGTGGATGAACCTCTTTGCCCTTGTTGCCATCTCGGGGGTAATCCACCTTTTGTGACCCACTTCTCCAAAACCAAAGCATGCATTAGTATCTCTCAAGTATGGGGCCCTATGCCTCTTACCACACCTATGAAACATCTCATTAGGAACTTGAACACCAACACCTTGGGGTCTTGAGAAGTCATTGGCAAATCCCCTATTAGAAGCATGAGAGGACCCTTAGCCTTGGTGGATCCGGACACCCTTTTGGAACTTACCCTTGAAACGAACCCTCTTGGCCTCATGACCCCTCCTCTTCATCAATTTCTCCCCTTCAATTTGCTTGGCAAAGGTCATAAAACATGACAAGTCCATGACACTAAACAACACGGCGGACTGGCACTCTTCACCAACCAAGTCGGACACACCCATCATAAATCTGTTCATCCTAGATCTCGAGTCAGCCACCAAATATGGAGCATATTTCGAAAGTTGGGTAAACTTGAGGGCATACTCCCTCACACTCATAGATCCTTGTCTCAAATTCATAAATTTCACCAACTTAGCTTCCCTATGTTCAGGGGAGAAGAATCGATTAAGAAAGGCCACCTTGAACTCCTCCCAAAGTACCATATAGTTGACTCCTTTTTCCTCTTTCCATTGGTTGTACCGTATTTGTGCTACTCGGTAGGCCGCCAACTTAGCCTTATTCTCTGGCCTCACATCCATCATGGACAAAATTCTGTAGACCACATTAATGAACTCTTGGGGGTCCTCGCTCACCTTTGGCCTATGGAATTTCGGGGATTCATTCTCGTGAAGTCTCTTACCCAAGAGGTCGGTGTAGAAGCATGAGGGGCTTGGGTTCCCTGATTGGCTTGATTAGCCACCACTTGTGCAAGCAAGGTGAGAGCATCCCTATGCTCCCCATTAGACAGTTGCTCCTCTAGCGTATGGACTCGTCTTCCCCTCGTATTAGGCATGATATAGCATATCAAAGGACAATCGTTAGGGGGAAAGCTTACTTCAACTTTATAGCACGACTTAGAATATGAAGAAGGGACACATTTCCTAGAACGTCTCACAGCCTCCTACTCATAGGTGTAGTCCACAACACAACAATGAATAAGACTCTAATCAATGCAGTATGTTGGACTCTGAGGATATAACAACCTAGTGCTTTGATACCACCTTTCTCACGACCCAAGCCTAGGGCCTAGACATGACAGGCGAATGGGGAACCCAAAGGAACCCCAAACAAGCCTTGTAGCATATCATTACATATCCTTGGTCATGAAAGCAATAGAATACAACAAGAAATAGTAAATTAGGACAATCGGGGCTAAGGCAACACTTTCATATCATGAACAACAAGAGTCGATGAGTCAAAGCTTATAGCATAGATACATAGCATGTCCTACAACACCTCTATTACATAAATAAGAGCAGGGGCCAAGACAAAGCAACCGGGCTTACCCTTACAGTCAAGACATAAGTCAAAAGAGAAAGTCTTAATATATAGCAAGAGATCATAAGTAACGTCCCCGAAATGGAGGACTCATCAACAAGCTTGATAGAAGTCGTACTAGCCACGTGGAGGAGGAGGAGGATGATCAAGCGGTGCTCTGGTTCCTATATGGTGACATCATGTAGGCATAGAGTATGCATTAGTATGTTTGAATGTACTAAGTATTTAGGATGCAATGCAACAAGAAATAGGCATTGTAATCGAAATGCATAGAGATAGACAATAGCTAGTATAATAACAATATGACATGTATGATTAGTGTTTATGTAAAACATGCTTACATAGGACACAACATATATGCAAGAAGAGACCATTAACTATAAATAGATTTTCACGACCTACCACCCGTGGTGATTGCGGTACAAACCTCATCAATAGGTTGGTGGATCGTCGCACCCTCCCACCCTTCGTGCCAAAGTACAAACCCCTAGATAGGTTGAAGGGTACGAACCCCCAACAAGGTTGTTGGATCATCACACCCTACCACCCTTTGTACCGGAGTACACACCCCCCGATAGGTTGATGGGTACAAACCCCCAATAATGTTACCCGACGCACAACCCCCGGGTAGGGCACGGTCACATTCCAACACTATATAGAGAGCACAATATACATGTATTCATTTCATAATTATTTCATCACATCATCACCATATCATAATAACATAGTCATTCAACTCATAATACATGCATTGGATCTTCAATTCCTCAAGAAACCATAACCGGACATTTTATCAAACACTTAGAGGGTGTGCAAAATCAAGCAATTCAAGAGCAAAATCATGCTAGAAAATTCAATGTAAAACCTTCAATAGATACTTGGTACCACCCTCAAGAAATTTACATCAAAACCTTTCATCAGATCTTACAATAGACCTTAGTTTCATACCTCAAAACATAGTAAAACAGTCATAAGTTCAAGAGCTTCAACATAGTGTGCAGTGATTTTCATAATAAGATAGACCCAATCGTAAATCAACTTTAAATCATTCAAATTAGAGTTAAAGGAAGCTTGGGTATCATGGGTTAAAGGAACCCATGAAATAAACCCACATACCTTAGCTTTGGATATGAACTTAATGAAGATTGGATATGGAGACTTGAAGCTTGAGAGAAAATTCATAGATCCGGAGAGAGTTTTGAGACTTGAGGTTAGGAGTCAAATATTGGATAACTCTTCAAATGAGTATTGGGGAATGTTTAGAATGATATGATTGTGAAAAATGGTTAAGTATAGACATTTCAAGTTTGGAAACAGTTAGGCGCAAGACTTAAAAGTCTTGGACCGAAGTCAAAAACTAACCAAGTTTTCTCGAAATGAAATTTTGAAAAATCAAAATTGCTAATCGTTTACTCTTAAATCGGGGTTAGACCTATTTTCACTCAAAATGACCCCATGTACAAGTCAGAATTTTGGTATCGCGCATTGATTTTGAGATATATGAAAATTATGATTTTTGGACACTTCCGAGGTATATTTTCAGGCACTTTTTGGGTCGTTACATAAGGACAATCAATCTCTTTGTGACCAACTTCTCCACACCCATAACATGTATTAGTGTCTCTCAAACATGGGCCCCCATGGCCCTTACCACATTTTGGACACATATGATTAGGGATCACACCACCAATACCTTGGGCCCTGGGGTAGTCATTGGCAAACCCCCTATTAGAAGCATGAGAAGACCCTTGGCCTTGATGGAACTAGCCACCGTTTTGACTTTGGAACCTACCCTCAAGGCGAGTTCTCTTGGCCTCATTACCCCTTCTCTTCCTCAAATTTTCCTCCTCCATTTGCTCAGCATAGGTCATCAAACGGGACAAATCCATGTCACTAATCAACATAGAGAACCGACATTCCTCACTCGCCAAATTGAAAACACCCATCATAAACTTTTTCATTCTAGACTTTAGGTTGTCAACCAAGTGGAGAGCATATTTAGAGAGTTGGTTGAACTTGAGGACATACTCCCTCACACTCATAGACCCTTGTCTCAAATTTATAAATTCCACCTTCTTGGCCTCCCTAAGTTCTAGAGGGAAGAACCAATTAAGGAAAGCCGTCTTGAACTCCTACCAAAGAACCACATTGTTGATTCCCTTCTCCTCCTTCCATTTATTGTACCATATTTTTGCTACCCCTTTGAGTTGGTAAACCGCCAACTCCACCTTCTCCTCCGACCTAACACCCATGATAGTCAAAACCATGTAGACCTCATCAATGATCTCTTAAGGGTCCTCATCCACCTTTGACCCATAGAATTCTGGGGGATTCATCCTCATGAAGTCTCTAACCCAAGATGCCGGAGTAGAAGCATGAGGAGCTTGGGCCCCTTGATTGGCTTGATTAGCCACAACCTTTGCAAACAAAGTGAGAGCATCTCGGAGCTCACCATGAGCTAGTTGTTCCTCAGGTGTGCGGGTTCTTCTCCCTCTTGTTTTAGGCATGATCTAGAATAGCAAAGAACAATCGTTAGGGGGAAAACCTTAGCTTAACTTCTATAGCACAACATAGAGTAAGAAGAAGGCAAACATTTCCTAAAATGTCTCATAGCCTCTTACTCATAATTGTGGTGCATAACCCAACCATGAATAAGACTCTAATTGACGCGATGTTTTGGTTGCCAAAGACCATTAACAACCTAGTTCTCTGATACAAAATTTGTCATGACCCAAGCCTAGGGCCTAGACGTGACACGGCGCATGGGGAACCCGAAGGGACCCCAAGCAAGCATCTTATATATCATTGCACATCTTTGGTCGTGGAAGCAATAAAATACAATAAGAGTTTATCAATAGGGATAAATGAGGCTAAGGGACAACTTTCATAACATAAACATCAAGAGTCAAGAGAAAGAGTCAAAGCTCATAGCATAATATGTAACACGTCCAACAACACCTCTAAAACTTAGATACTTAGCGGAGTTCAAGACAAGAAATCGGACTCACCCTCATGGTCAATACATACATAAGAGAACATAGCTTTAATACATAACATGAGATCACAAACATTGTCCTCGAAATGAAGGACTCACCAACTAGCTTGAGAGACAATCGTACTAGCCACGTGGAGGAGGATGATCAATTGGGGCTCCGGTTCCTACATGGTAATATCATGTAAGCATAGAGTATGCGTTAGTATATTTGAATGTACTAAATATGTAGGATGTAATGCAGCAAGAGATAGGCATCATAATAAAAATGCATAACAATAAGCAATAGATAGTATAATAACAATATGGGATGTATGATCAATGCTTAAGTAAAACATGATTACATGGAATATAATACATGTCTAGGAAGAGACCATCATTATAGAACTCGTAGGTTACCAAGGTACAAATCCCTTTGGTTGGTTGGTGGATTGTCATACCCTACCACCCATGGTGATAGAAGAAGTAACCCCTCTACTCAGTTACCAAGGTATGTACCCCTTAATTGGTTGGTGGATAGTCGCACCTTACCACCCCCGGTGATTGAGGTACTAACCCCTCAACCCGGTTATCAAAGCACAACCCTTGATTAGTATTAAGGTATAAACCCCTCGATATGGTTACCCGGGCTTTCAACCCCCCAAGTAAGGCATGGTTACTTTCCAACACTATATACGATAATATTATATATATATATACACACATATCCTTCATCATCATAAAGTCATTCAACTCACAAGACATGCATTGGATCTTCAATTCCTCAAAATACATTAACCGGACATTTTATTAAACACTTGGCGGGTGTGTGGTGCTAGTGTAAAATTACGCAATTCAAGAGTAGACTCATGCTAGAAAGTTTAATGTAAAACAATCAATACATGCTTGGCAACACCCTCAAGAAATATACATCAAAACCCTTCATCAAATCTCATAATAGATCTTAGATTCATAGCTCAAAACATGCTAAATAATAACAATTTCATGAAACCCCAACATAATGTTCAGTGAAATTCATAATAAGTAAGACCCATGAGTAAATCAACTTTGAATCATACAATTTTAGGTAAAAGAAGCTTGGGCATCATGGGGGAAAGGAACCCATGAAAGAAACCCACACACCTTGACCTTGGAGAATCCTAGAAGAAGATTAGAAATGGACACTTGAAGCTTGGATAAGAACTTTTAGATCCGGATGAGTTTTGG
Source organism: Solanum clarkiae (assembly GCA_011800125.2). NCBI lineage: Eukaryota > Viridiplantae > Streptophyta > Magnoliopsida > Solanales > Solanaceae > Solanum > Solanum clarkiae. The sequence continues at coordinate 7,960 of JAABOM020077795.1, read as the reverse complement.
GACTTGAAATTTGGAATGAAATATTTATCTAAGTGTTTGAGGGAGTATTTGGGAATGTATTGAATGATATGATGGTGAAATAAGGCTAAGTATAGGTATTTTCACACATGGGAACACTTAGCCTCAAGATCCAAAAGTCTTAGACCAAGATAGAAAAGCAATGCACAAAATATGTAGTAGCGCGCCCTTTGCACGTCACACTAAAGGCGCGGATGCACACTGGAAATCACATTTTTGTGATTTTCAAATTTTGGTATGGTTGCTCTTAAATTGGGTCTAGACCTATACCCCGCTCAATTTGACCCCCTTAACAAGAATATGAAGTCAGATTTTTGATATCATGCACGAATTTTGAGACATATGAAAATTATAATTCTGAGCATTTTTTAGGCACATTTTCGAGCACTTTTTGGGGTCATTTCAGTGTCTTAAGATTTCCTATCTCCATACCTCCCTATCGAATAGAGAAAGTTACTTTGGGATCGTAATACAATCCAGGAAAGGAGGATGTTGCAGCTAATCTTAGAGATGAGGTTGGACGAAAGTTGGTGAAGGGTGTGCATTATTTGACAAGCTTGTTCCTTTGGGTATTCGATTTTCTTGGTTTGGGTGGTTATTACATAAGGTTTGTTGAAGGGTTCTCATCTATTGCATCTCTATTGACCAAGATGAACCAAAAGCAGGCCAAGTGTGTATAGTATGGTGAGTGTGAGGAGAGTTTTCAGACTTTGAATGAGCGGCTTACATCGGCTCCTGTTTTGACTTTACAAGAGGGCTTAGATGGGTTAGTGGTGTATTGTGATGTTGATCTATTTGGGTTGGGTTGTATGCTTATGCAGCATGGTAAGATGATAGCTTATGCATCAATGCAATTGAAGGTGCATAAGCATAATTACTTGACTCATGATCTTGAGTTAGCGATGGTGGCATTTGCTTTGAAATTTGAATACACTATTTTTATAGGGTGCATCTTAATGTCTTCACGATCACAAGAGTTTGCGATATGTGCTCACTCATAGGGTCTTAACTTGAGGCAAAGGAGAATGCTAGAGCTCCTTAAGGACTATGACATGGGTATATGATATCATTCGGGCAAGGCCAACACTATAGTTGACGCTCTTAGTGGGCTATTTATGGGTGGTGTGGCTCATGTTACAGAAGGGAAGAAAGGGTTGGTAAATGATGTTCACCGTTTGAGTAGATTGGATTTTAGGTTGGCCGACTCTAATGATGGTGGGACTCGTGTTTGGAATGGAGCTGAATCTTCTTTGGTTGTTGATGCTAAATAAGATCTAGATCCATCATGGGTTGTCTTGAAGAGGCTAGTTGCTTAAAAGGAGATACGAGTTTTCTCCTAAGGGGGAGATGGTGTGCCTCCATATCAAGATCGGTTATGTGTTTTGGATGTGGATGATCTTAGGAGGATAGTCATGAGTAAAGCCCATAAATCTCATTATTTTTCACCTAGGATCTACCACTATGTATCGGGACTTGAGAGAAGTCTATTGGTGGCATGGTACAAAAAGAGACAGTGCAAAATTATGTAATTTGGAGTTGGTTGACTTGATGGTATGCCTACTTATATTATGTTGGATTTTGAGGTACCCGGCTTACTTCTCTCTTTTGAAAGTCACCTCAAAGATGGGCTTGGTACTAAGGTGAAGTTAAGTTCTACTTTTCATCCTTGATCCGTTGGGAAAGCCAAGAGAACAATGCAAACATTGGAGTATATGTAGAGGTCTTATGTGTTGGAAGTCCAGGTTAATTGGGATGGTCATCTACCACATATTGAGTTGGCTTGCAATAATAGCTTTCATGCTAGCACTTGTGTGGCACCGTTTGGGGCTTTGTGTGTTAGAAGGTATAGGTCTTTGGTGAGATGGTTTGAGTTAGATGAGATGACTTCTGTAGGCCTGGATTTAGTGTCGGAGGTATGGGGTCTTATCGAAGCGCTTTATGGGAAGGGTGGAAATAGTTAGTGAAAAGTTGAAAATGGTTCGAAGTCATCAAAAGTTTTATTTGGATGTTGGAAAGAGGGATCATGAGTCTCGTATTGGTGATTGGGGTGTATGTGAAGGTCTCACCTATGAAGAGTGTGATGCATTTTGGAAAGAAGGGCAAGTCAAGTTCTCGGTATGTAGGTCCTTATGAGATGGTGGAGCAGTTTGAGAATGTATCCATGGATTGGATTTACACCCAGATTTGAGTTTTATTCATTCGGTCCCCTAGGTGTCTAAGTTAAGGAAGTTGGTTGGTAATTCTAGTGCTATTGTGCCTTTGGAAGGTGTTGAGGTTGGGGAAAACTTGTCTTATGAGGAAGTTTCAGTTGAGATCTTGGATGGGAAAGTGGAGAGGCTTCGCAATAAGGGTCAACATGTGGAAAGTGCTATGTGGGAAGTAGGATCAAGTATGATGCGATGATACCTCTGTATTTTTCCAATCTACTCAAGCCTATGACATTAGGTTCTTCCTATTCTCAATGGTCCTAATGCTTTCACTCTTGAATCTCATGGCATGACATGTATACATGAGCACAAAATGATTTATTTTCATGATGTTTTAAATGATTTGAATGCGTTTTGATATTAGTTTTAGTGACTTGATGATTTTCAAATGATGAATTATGCATTGTACCTTGTGTTTGGGAGTTTCATATTCTAAGTCAAGCCATCCAAGCCTTGTTCCACCACATTTGAGGATGAATATTCCCAAGGAGGAGATGATTTAAGGACCCAAATTTTTCGTACGACTTCATTGGAGCTTGAGAATTTCATTTTGGACAAAATTTGGACCAAGTGTCATCTCAAGGGAGACCACATGGTCAGTGTGAGGTCACACGAGTCATGTGGCCTCCAATGGCATAGCACTTGGCCTTAATTTTGAGATTATGGCCTTGGAGTGGAGTTTCGGGCTAAGGAATATCAGACTTAGACCCTACACAGGCCGTGTGACACTTCACGGACCATGTGAAGGGCCGTGTAATGGCCTTGAGCTTGGAACACCAACATGTGAAGCAAAGTAGTGGGACACCGCCACCTTCATGGGCCGTGTGAAGGTTCACGGACTATGTGCCCATCCGTATAACTTCGGAATGGAAGATATTTCTAAGTATGGACAATGTCTCATAACCTCATCATGAATATTTTTCGAAGTATTAAGTTACGGGCCATGTAACTAACCGTATGACATCACTGGGCCGTGTAACGAACCGTGTGACATCACACGAGCTGTGTAGCCCCCAGTATAGCTAACTTCATGAAATTTTCTAAGTGTAAGATCTTCAAGCTCAAGCTAGGTTCACTTTTAAGCCTTCAATTCAATCTTATTTATGTCGTTTAAGGCTATCATGGGTCTCCTACATCAAGCCAAGTTCAAAGGAATTCCATTGGCTAAGTCTCTAACAAGTACCGGCAGAAGGGTCAACTTTAAATGGTCATATCTCTTAGCACAAAAGGAACTGGGTGGACCACGATCTATCAAATGAAAGCTTTTTGAATTGGCTTTCCAAGCACCTGGTTTCACCTCATTTAGAGTTCGGATGAAGAAGTTATGCTCGTTTTCGTAGAACTCGTCTGTGCTGGGTATATACAGGTTTCTCTTTTTAATTCCATTTCATTAATGGTGTTTCCATAAATTCAGTTATCTCTATTAGTCTTTTGGGATCTCCTATGCTATATAATAACCTTCTAAAGACCTAAAGCCCTATTCACATTCACTCGCTCTTATTATTCAAAAGACTCATTCAAATCTTCTCAAGAGTTCTTCAAGATTTTCAACTTGGGAATCAAGACAAATTCAATTCTTCTTCAAATTCTTTTGGGGTTTTCTTCATCTTGGTGAAGGTATATGAGTTTTGATCTTGGTTCCTTTCAACCAAAGAGACCTATGTCTTTTCAATCAATTTCCATGAATTTAAGCTCTTTTTGAATATGAGTTTTTACTATTTGGATTTATTAAATTAAATTGATGTTTGGATTGTATATATTTGACAATTTTAAGTTACTTTAAGTTCTATTGTGACAATTTACATTGAATTGTGATATTATGAATATGCATGTCCCTTTTCAAGGCTTATTTATGCATGGGTATTATATTATGATTTGAAAATGTGGATTTAATTATGTTTTCATTTGAATTTCATATTATCTTGTTGAGTTTAAATTGAATCTCAATTACCCATGTTATTCTTATATCATTCATGGCATTTGCATTCATGAAATTGGAATTTATAGAAATTATGAAATGGGTTAAGCCCAATTATGTATTATGATATGATATTAATAAGATATTGGTTATGACAAGAATGTGATCACATGCATGTCTATTATTATTGCTCTTTGAGCATTTTGGGTGCTTGCACCATTCCGTATATGTGAGTAAGCTATTCATATGCATAAGTATTATGAATATGAGCTATGTTTTGGCATTTGAGCCTAAGTATGGATTATTATGAATGGTGTTTGGCTTTTAAGCCCAATTATGGATTGGAATATTTTGATGAGACTTGCTCCTCTTTGAAAGCATGTATATGTATATTATGAGTATTTTTATGGGGTGACGACTTAGCGCTGATGGATTGAGGGAGTTCTCTCTTCCTTGAAATATGTGCCTAACATAGGCTAAGTCAAATCCTATCCAAAATGGGATGTGTTCCCGTAAGGAAGTTTGCTTCATATGAAATAGGATGGGTTCCTGTAAGGTGAAGTATAATGTGATATGATATGCTATATGTGGAAATCCTATCTGAAATGGGATACATTCCCGTAAGGAAGGTTTCTTCGTACGAAATGGGATGTGTTCCCGTAAGTGAACTATGGTTTACCTTTGGCAAGTACACCACCTCTTTACTGATAAGGGGATTTCATCATGATTCAAAGTAATAGCTTGCTTTGTCTTACTCATGTTGGTTGAGGTCACATGCCCACTATATATGAGCATTGCATTTCACGCATCATTTATTTTAGGGCTTATTGTTGCATACTCTCCTTTGATATATGATTATTTCTATATAATGTGCCCTTGCCATCTAACACTGTTTGCAGGTTTTGGTAAGTTATATTCTTTGCACCCCGTATACTTAGTACATTCAAACGTACTAACGCATACTTTTGCCTACATGATCTCACCATGTATGGACCGAAAATTACTTTCATCCACCGTTTGATGGCTAGATTGGATTTTGAGACATTTGTTATGGTGAGTCCTATCTTCTTAGGACAAGCCACCATTCCTCTAACTTAAGTTGCTTTTACTTATGTTATCTATACTTTCAAGGTGAGCTCGGAACATGTCTTGGCCCCCTTACTATCTTATGACTAAAGGCATTGTTGGACATCTTGTAAACCCTCATCAGGTCTATGTGTTATGTGTTGTATTTGAACCTTATGATCATCATTATCTTTTGGTTATGGATACTATAGTATGATTATGGGAATGATGCTATATATGTATGTTTGATGTGGAAGTGTGGAAGATCCTAAGTCCCAAATTGCCCCCATAGCGTGAGTCATACTTACCCTCCCCTTAGTCATTATGTGTTATATGTTAAGTGAATCCATGCTAATCCCTTTCCCTAAGATATCCCCATAGCGTGAGTCCTACTTTTCCATCTCTTAGAACAATGTGTTTAATTTTAAATGCGCTTCTGAACCGATGATGTGAATTTGGATACTTTGAGACTTGTTTGGGGATTCTTAGGTACCCATTCGCCATGTCACTCCTGGACCCCAAGTTCAGATCATGACAGAGATGGTATCAGAGCACTAGATTTATAACTGGTCCACAGAGTCCAACATGTCGTGTCAAGTAGAGTTTTATTCATGGGTGTGAAGCGCATCATATCTATGGGTAGGAGGCTATAAGGTGTTTCAGGAAATGTTTCACTTTTTCATGATTCTTATCGTGCCATGGAACATGTCTTAAGATTTCCTATCTCCATCCCTCCCTACCAAATAGGGAAAGTTACTTTGGGCTCGTAATGCAATCCAGGAAAGGAGGATGTTGCAGCTAATCTTATAGATGAGGTTGGACGAAAGTTGGTGAAGGGTGAGCATTGTTTGACAAGCTTGTTTCTTTGGGTATTCGGAGTTTTCTTGGGTTGGGTGGTTATTACATAAGGTTTGTTGAAGGGTTCTCATCTATTGCATCTCTATTGACCAAGATGAATCAAAAGCAGGCCAAGTGTCAGTGGTCTGGTGAGTGTGAGGAGAGTTTTCAGACTTTGAATGACAGGCTTACATTGGCTCCTGTTTTGACTTTACCAGAGGGCTTGGATAGGTTAGTGGTGTATTGTGATGTTGCTTGTTAACACCCAATTTTTGGCCTCCTACAATATAAATTAATTATCAAGCTTCTTCAATGTTTTAAATTGAAATAATTATCTTTGAAAATTTAAAAAAAAATATATTTTAAGTTATTGTGACATTAATCTTTTAATTGCTAGTGTATATTTTACGTATCATATAATTATGTATTTTAATTGTTACTTTTCATAATTATTCCAAAAACAATACTCCAAAAGATCTTATTTTGTTTTTGTTTTTATCCTAGTGTAATTATAAATTATTTTTGAGTTGGTTATTTCAGTTTTAATTTTTAAGAAGCCTTTTGATTAATTTATGTTGATTCGTCTTGTGGTCGAATTAATCAACTAATCCAATTTGACTACTTTTTAAATCCTAATATGACTATGATTATAATATTTAAATGGCCAAACCTCAAATTCAATTCCCACCATAAACTCGTTTTAGTATATTCTTTTTTGGAAAAATTACTTAAGTAGATCCATTTTGATAAATAATTATTGATTTTAATGATACTTTTTATTTATTGATTTTAATGATATTTTTATTTATTGCCATTTATAGCAATATATAATAATATTATGATACATCTACACTCGTATTAAAAGTGCATCATGCATTCAATATGAATATATTATAATTATTTAGTGCAAATAATTTTTTATTGCCATAAATGGTAAATATTTTGTTAATCTAGTATATCTATATAAGTTTCCCTTCTTTTTTAAACCAATTGGTCCATGGTGGACCGAATTTGGCCCAAACCAATTTAAAAAAAAACGGTCCATATTCTTTTTGAAACAAAAATCAGCCTACATGCACCCATATCATAAATTCACGTAACTTTTCCCCTTTTCTTTCAACCTGCAGGTGTTATGCCGAAAAATGGCTTTATTGAAATGAAAAAATCAAAAATCAGTTTAAACCTCAATTTATTAAGAGAAAACCAATTTTGAGATTTTCAACGAAAATGGAGTCGCCACCTAATTTTAAGGATCATTAGGAAACCGCTAAATATTTAAAAAGATCTAACAGAAAAATCCTTTTAAATCCAAAGAAAGGGTTCGGGTTCATATTTCCACTTCGAGAAGATTTTACGCACTCGAAATGGCCGCTAAATGCGGTTATCCGGCGATTAGGTGATTTGACTAACTTTGACTTGAAAATATTAATTGCTTTTTGAAATTGATTAATTTGAAAGATTTTTGACCAAAACTTTGAAAATTTTGAAAGTTCAATTAAAATATTTTAAAAAATCACATTTTTATTTATTTATTTTTTAATGTTTTCTTATTTTCTTAAACATTTTTCAAAATAAAAAATAAAAATAAATAAAATAACATAAATGACTTTGACATGTTGGGAACTTAATTAGATTGAAACCGATAATATAATGTTAGTATTCGAACAAATACAAATGTAAACTCAAAGTAAATAAAAGAAAGAGTTGAATAAATCTTAGGCCTTTATCACTTTTGAATCTTAGTTGCAACTTTTGCCTTCCATGATTGGTATAGCAAGTTCTTTCTCTTGGGAATTTGAACTGACTCGAAGAAGAGGGAGTTTGGGCCTCCGTGGCCTAAAGAATGCGGAATTGGGAGTCCACAATGACTCGCAGCATCGTTCATGCAAAGAAAGAGAGAGAGTGAAGGATTAGC
>JAABOM020077788.1:0-30839 GCA_011800125.2 Solanum clarkiae | reverse complement strand
AAAAAAATAAATTTAAATTTGGCCTTGGGCTGTTTTATTTCCAAAAAAGGGCATGTACATAATCTGATAAAGGAGTCCAAAAAAGGTTGGCCTATAGATATCTACACTTCTGCCTACCAACTACTATCCTTTCACTATCCAAAAACAATCTTCCCAAACACGCATAATGTATCTCGAGGCCTTGGAGAATGAGCAGTTCTGACTCAAGTTCTTCTGGGTAATCAATCATCTATGGCCATTCGGAAGATGGAAGGGGAAGATCCTCTGTACAAGGTAAAGCAATCGTGTAACTATGAACTATTTTTGTTGCATCTTTGTGGTTTCTACTGATGTGGTGAAAATTAGGAGGATGAGGAGTATCTTTTTGTTATGGAGTCCTCTGGATGAAGAAGACGAAGACTTTGGTGAGTAGCATGCTACTTGTGTATTTGGTTGACTCACAACCCTATGTTCTGACCCAATCTATTGTCTTGTTGTAGATAGGCCCTTTTTGATGGTTACTACTGCTGTGGATGTCAATTAACTGCACAGGACAACCCAAATCTGAAGTCGAACCCTTCTTTTGGATGGGAAACTTTTTGGAAGCTAGCCTGATATTTATGTAGGAGTAGTTTGTGAAAATGGCTAACTAAGTAAGGTTGTACATAGTAGCTCCTATCCCCTATTTTTGGTGCATGTAATTATTCCCCATATGGTTTGATAGGTTTTGATCCATAAATTATAAGTTTGGGACTTGTCGTAGTTACTTATCTTCTTGCTATGCACTGAAAGGTCATGAAAATTGCTCCATACAGTGTGTCCCCTCCCCTCTAGTACATAGCTAGCTAGACTGTCTGCAAACATGTTGACTTCTCTGAAAATTTGCTGAATAGTAGCCTGTAATTGTTGTAGATGCCTTTTAATTTCCTCAATTTGTTCTCTGATTGTTCAAGGAATCTGCCAGATATCACTGATAACCTTTTGAAGAACTAGAGAGTCTGTCTCAATTATGATATGGCTGTAGTTAAGAGAAATGCAGTGTCTTGCACAAAATAGGACTGCCCATGTTTCTACCTCTAGGTTTGTAGAATGACCCAACTCCCCAGCAGCAGCAAATCTGAGGTTCCCGTGATGATCTCTTATACAAAAGGCCTAGGAACTCCTACCAGGATTTCCCCTACTAGCACCATCAGTATTAGCCTTAACACAACCTGAAGGGGGAAGATCCATTTGACAGAGAGGTGGAAAAGTCTAGGTTTGTAGGCTTCTAAAGAAGAGAGGATCCCACTCCAATCAGTGGGGGAGGAATCTAAGGATATCTGACCCTTGTCAGATAATATATCAATTGATGACATTGATATACCATTGTGTCAAAGGACATGTCCTTACTATGTATCCTGAGCTTCCTTCTCCTCCATAGAAGACACATAATGATCTAAAGGTCTGCCTTTATGATTGGCTGCAGTCTGGAAGTCTTCTCATACTACCACCATTTAGTAATTTGCTATTGTAGGTGACTTTTCTCCGTAGTAAGACCTGCACAGAAAGCAAATTGCCTCTATAGTATAGATGTTATGGGGTCTGTTAGAAAAAGGTGTATCATAGATTCTGGTCTCCTATCAGTGCAGCAGTAGCATTTAGATGCCAGATTAATCCTCATTCTTTTAGGATTGTCCTCAGTGACAATCCTTTTTTTCTTGATTCTCCATTAGAAGAAGCTAATCTTGAAAGGAATGCCTTTGACCCATAAGTGATCTATCCACCAAATATCCTCCCTTCTACTCCTTAAAATTTGAAAGGCTGAGCTTGTAGTGTATTGCCCATTAGGCTGGGGCATCAACCAGGCTGCACATGGTTCATCAGAGATTGTTGGTGAGATATCAAAAACAATTTTCTCTACAAGTTCCTCACCCAACAACACTTTCAACTTCCCTATGTCCCAATCCCCATTCAGAATAAGCTCTTTAACTTCAATCTCCTATTTCCTAGGTTGTTCTACAAGGAAGTAAAGGGCACCCTATTGGGTCTAATTGTCAAACCAAAAGCTCATATACCCCTCTTGAGCTGCCACCAAATTTCATAGTCCATTTGATCTATGACTTTAGTTTAAGAGTTGGGGTTATGAAGCAGACTTTGAACAATAAGCCAAAGTTGAAGTTAAAACCCCCGACATACATGCATTTCTAGACAAGATAGTTATTTTTTTTCCAAACTTGAGACCCACCCCTGTAAGATACAATGAGGGGGTGGGATTTCTTACAATACTTGGTCCAAGGAAAGGAACTCCATAAGGAGTTCATAGAAGACCTGAATCTCCACCAGAGCGAAGGAAAAAGAGCTTTGGAGGTATCATAGAGGGACCTATAATTGATTTCTCCCTTATTAAAAAGGGAGGCAAAGATCCTCCCACTTTACCCAATGCTTGCCTCTCTCCCCACCCAACTTACTCCAGAATAAAGATGCAAAGATCTTGTTTAATGGCACAAAGACTTTCTTGGGAGGATTCACCATGGACAGAAGATACATAGGGATAGAGGAGAGCACAGAATTGATAAGTGTATGCTTACCACCATATGAAAGAAGTGTACAATGCCAAACTGTTAATTCTCCTAGCCACCTTGCCCAGGAGTCCTTCAAAATAAGAAGAGTTACTTCTACCATAAAAACATGGAAACTAAGGTATGTGAGAGGAAAGTTGCCAGCCTTAAGGCCAGTGAGCTTTCTCAACCTCACAGTATTAATAAGAGGACTCTTATCATGAACATAAAAGAAGATCTTGTCCTTGTTCATGTCACGACTCAAGCCTAAGGCCTAGATATGACACAGCGCAAGGGGAACTCGAAGGGACCCCAAGCAAGCCTCTTAGCACATCATTATACATCTTTGATTGCGGAGGCAATAAAATAACAACAAGAGATAGTAAATAGGGATTGTCAGGGCTAAGGGACATCTTTCATATTATAGTCAACAAGAGTCAAGGGAGAGTCAAAGCTCATAGCATAATACATATCATGTCCAACAACACCTCTACTACATAGATAAGAGCGGGGGCCAAGACAAGTAATCGGGCTCACCCTCATAGTCAATACATACATAAAAGAAAGGTAGTCTTAGAACATAGCATAAGATCATAAACATTATCCTTGGAATGGAAGACTCAAGAACAAGCATGGGAGAAATCGTACTAGCCACGTGGAGGAGGAGGATTAAGCGAGGCTCTGATTCCTACATAGTAACATCATGTAGGCATAGAGAATGTATTAGTACGTTTGAATGTACTAAGTATGTAGGATGCAATGCAACAATAGGTAGTCAAAATAGGCAAAATGCATAATAATACCCAATGGATAACATAATAACAATATGACATGTACGAAGGATGTTTGAAGTAAAACATACTTAAATAGGACAGAATACATGTGTGGCAAGTGACCATCCATATAGACAATCAAGGTACAAACCCCTAGATATGGTTTTTGAGGTACCAACTCCTCAATATGGTTAAATGGGCCTACTAACCCCCGCACTAGGCAACCAAGGCACGAACCCCTCGATATGGTTAATGAGGTACCAACCCCTCAATATGGTTATACGGGCCTACTAACCCCTGTACTTGGCAACCAAGGTACCAACCCCTCGATGTGGTTACCCGTACTAGGCAACCAAGTACCAACCCCTCGATGTGGTTACTCGGGCCTACAAACCCCCGAGCTAGGCTTGGTTATCTCATAACACTATAGAAGCTCATTATGAAGTTAACATATATACAACGTACTTTCATCATCATAAAGTCATTCAACTCATAAGACATGCATTGGACCTTCAATTCTTCAAGAAATCATAATCAAACACTTGGCGGGTGTGTGCTAGTGTAAAACTATGAAATTCAAGAGTGGAATCATGCTAGAAAATTTGGTGTAAAACCATCAATAGATACTTGGTAATACCCTCAAGCAATATACATCAAAACCCTTCATCAAATCTCATATTAGATCTTAGATTCATAGCTCAAAACATGTTAAAATAATCACCATTTCATAAGCCCCAACATAATGTGTAGTGAAATTCATAATAGATGAGACCCATGAGTAAATCAACTTTAAAACATGCAATTTTAGGTAAAAGAGAGCTTGGGGTATCATGGGTGAAAGAAACCCACATACCTTGACTTTTGAGAATCCTTGAAGAAGATTGGAGATGGAGACTTGAAGCTTCAATGAGAACCTTAAGATCCGGATGAGTTTTGTGACTTGAATCTAGGACTGAAATATTTGGCTAAGTGTTTGAGTGAGTATTAGGGAATGTTTTGAATGATATGGGAGGGAAATATGACTAAGTGTAGGTATTTTCACATTTGGGAATACTTAGGCCCAAGACCCAAAAGTATTGAACCAAGCTTGAAAAATAGCACACAAAATGAACTGAGGCGCGCCTTTGGCGTGTCGTGCCTTGGACGCGAAAACCTCATTAGAAATCGCATTTTTGCGATTTCAAATTTTGATACAGTTGCTCTTAAATCAGGGTTAGACCTATTTACCACTCAATTTGACCCCATGAATAAGAATATGAAGTCGAATTTTCGATATCACACATGAATTTTGAGATATATAGAAATTACAATTCCGGACACTTACGAGGTACATTTTTGGGCACTTTTTGGGATCGTTTCAATATCTACCCCTTGGGAACATTCATCCCCGAATGTCAAAGAAATGTATATGAGATATGCAAACATGACAATTTCATTCCATATAAGGATGCAACAATGCACTTAAACATCATCTCAAAAATCTCAATATAAGTGTAAAATCATCATGAACTTGTCAATTTAAACATGAACGTATGCAATGACATGAGGGTTGAACTTAAGACTTGAGATCATATAAAGGACTTAGATCAATACCTTAGGCTTGAGTGGAGTGGAAAAGATAAGGGTATAGCTTTTTCATATCTATTTCGGCCTCCTAAGTAGCATCTTCAACTTGTTGGTTCCTCTAAAGGACCTTAACAGAAGCAACGTTCTTGTTCCTCAACCTCTTTACTTGCCTATTCAAGATCTTTACTGGAACTTCTTCATATTTCAAGTTGTATCAACCACCCCCACAACATCAAGAGGCACAATAGCATTAGGATCACCCACACACTTCCTCAACATAGACACATGAAAGACCGGATGAACCAATTCCATTTCTTTAGGCAAATCCAACTCGTAGGCCACCTTACCAATCCTTCTTATCACCCTATAAGGATCCATATATCTAAAGCTTAACTTTTCCTTCTTACCAAAATGGACTACAACTTTCATGAGTGACACCTTCAAATAAACCCATTCACCAACCTTGAATTCAAGATCCCTTCTCCTCATATCAATATAAGACTTTTGGAGACTTTGGGCTATTTTCAACCTTTCTTTAATCGTTCTTACCTTCTCCATGGCATCCATAACCAGATCTGGGTCCAATAGAGACACCTCTCCAACCTCAAACCACTCAACTGGTGATCTAAACGTCTACCATAGAGAGCCTCAAAAGGAGCCATACCAATACTAGAATGATTTCTGTTGTTATATGCAAACTCAATTAATGGAAGATGATCATTCCAACATTTTTAAGCTCTAATACACAATCCCTAAGCATGTATTCAGGTATTTGGATAGTTCTTTCGGCTTGGCCATCTGTTTAAGGGTGAAAGGTCGTACTAAGCTTTATCTTGGTTCCAAGACCTCTTTGGAAAGACCTCCAAAAGTATGAAATGAATTGTGAACCATGATCCGATATGATGGATAAAGGAACCCCATGCAATCTCACCAAGTCATGAGTGTACAACCTAGCATAATCTTCAGCCCCATATGTAGTCTTAACCGGTAGAAAGTGAGCTGATTTTGTCATCCTACCAACCATAACCCATATGGAATCAAAACCCCTTCTAGCCTTGGGCAACCCAACCACAAAATAAATATTAATCTTTTCTCACTTCCAAGTAGTAATCTTTATATCTTGGATAAGGCAGACCCATTCTGGATATTAACTCCTCCTTCATAGTTCTCCTCAAGTTGGACTGCTAATCGAGCTAATCGGTGTACTTCTTTAGCTAGCTCCTTCTTTCCCTCCTCCACATGGGCTGTGCTGCCCATTGAAAACCTACTAAGAGTGTCAGCAACAATATTGGCTTTACTTAGATGGTAGAGAATGCTCATGTCATAATCCTTGAGCAACTCTAACAATCTTTTCTGTCGCAAGTTGAGCTCTTTCTGACTGAAGACATACTGCAAGCTCTTGTGGTCAATGAACACATCCACATGCACTCCGTACAAGTAGTGATGCCAGACTTTGAGTGCGAACACCACCGCCGCCAATTCAAGATCATGGGTTGGATAATTCCTCTCATAAATCTTAAGTTGTGTGAAAGCATAGGCTATCACCTTCCCTCTCTGCATCAACACACATCCCAATCCAACTCTTGAAGCATTGCAATAGATCACAAATATTCTTTTCCATCGAAAAGGTTAGGACTGGTGCAATAGTCAGACTAGTCTTTAACTCTTGAAAACTTTTCTCACACTCGTCGGACCACTAAAACTTGACCTTCTTCTGAGTCAACTTTGTCAATGGTACGGATAGGGAAGAAAATCCCTCAATGAATCAACGAAAGTAGCCTGCCAACTCCAAGAAACTCCTTATGTCAGTTGGAGAGGTTGATCTGGGTCAGTCCTTAACTACTTCAATCTTTTGAACATCCACTTGAATGCCATCACTAGAGATAACATGGCCTAGGAAAGCCACAGATTTAAGCCAAAATTCACATTATAAAAGCTTTGCATACATCTCATGGTCCTTAAGAGTTTGAAGGATGATTCTGAGGTGATTTTCATGCTCCTCTTCATCTCTTGAATACACTAAAATATCATCAATAAACACAATCACTAACATATCTAGATACTGTTTGAACACTCTATTCACAAGTCCATAAAGGCTGCAGGCGCATTTGTCAACCCAAAGGACATAACCACAAACTCAGATGGTCATATCTAGTCCTAAAGGCTGTCTTTGGAATGTCACATTCCCTTACTTTCAATTGATGGTAACCAGATCGGAGGTCTTTCTTTGAGAAATAAGAGGCTCCCTAAATTAGTCAAACAAGTCATCTATCCTTGGGAGAAAATACTTGTTCGTTATGGTGACCTTGTTCAGTTGCCTATAGTCAATACACATTCTGAGAGACCAATCTTTCTTTCACATGAATAGGACAGGAGCACCCCACGGAGAAACACTCGGCCTTATGAAACCCTTCTGTAACAAATCCTTCAACTGCTCCTTCAATTCTTTCAATTCAGCGGGGGCCATCCTATAAGGTGGAATTGAGATAAGTTGGGTATCAGGAAGAACATCAATCCCGAAATCAATCTCCCTATCAAGAGGGACTTCGGGCAGATCTTCAGGAAACACTTCTTGAAACTCATTCACGATAGGAACTAACTCAAGGGTTGGAGACTTAATATCATCAGATTTAACTCTCTCGGGGTGTAAATACACCCCTTAGATGTAACATCTCTCGTGAAAGGACAAAAATACTCCTAGAATTGACCTTGTGCAAAACGTGTCTTCCCTTGCTCCATTTGCAAATTTGAGACCAGATTTGCGATTAGTGTGACAAATCGAGTCGAAAAATGGCCTCGACTCAAGAAAACTTGAATAAATACTATTTATTTTTGTTCAAGTGAGCTCAAAATAGTGAGGTTTCCGCGCCCCTTCCGTGACGCGGAGTGGATACGGAACCACACTTGGGATTTTCTCTGAAATTTCAAAAAGTTGAAAAATTTGCGAAAGTGTGCTAAAACACACTAGTGCGCGTCATGCACTATTGTAGTAGAGGGACAATTTCCTTTTTTTTAAGGAAAGGGGTAAATCCAACTTTTCTCACACCTCCTATCCTAAACTAAGTCATTTTTTAATACAAAATAAGTTCAAAAAACCTATTATTTCTCATTCATACGTTCAGATAATCAAACCCTTTTCAAGAACTTATGCTCAGGGTAATCCAAGAAACGATAGTAGGGCTTTGGGATTTCTCCAACTCTTCAAGAAATTTCTTCCAAGGTATGTAAGGCCACCTTAAACCTACTATTTTGAGTATATTTTCAGAGATAGAAGTTATTTCACTCATGAACTTTCAAGAATTAGAGAAATTAAGTTCCCGTAACTTTGTGAAAGCATGTTAATTTCTATGGTAGACATAGAGTTTTGATGAATACTATAATTCTTGACTTTTATATCACGTAATCAGAGTATTGTTATCAAATTGTATCCATTTGTGCACAAAATTTGTGATTATTGAAGTTTCTTGAAAATCTTGACAATACTACAAGAAAAAAAAAGATTAGTTTGAGAATCTTTAAGCTAAGTTCAAGAAGGGCATTTTTAAGAGTTTATTTTCTGCATACTAGTTAAGAAAAATCTAATTTATTCTGGGTCACTGAGTTGATTCTAATCTTCAGTTAAGTTAAAGAATTTAGTTGAGAAAGGTCTAAGAAAAGTAAAAGTTGGGCTAAGTGCCCGAAATATAAGATTTCCAGAATTTATGATCACTAAGTATGAGCTATATAAAATATTTTAGGAGTAGTATTGAGCACCGATATGGGTGAGAGTAGAATAAATTACTTGAACTCATAAACTATGTAGCCAGCATAAGATAGGATTGTACTACAGTATCTTCCTCATTGGCAGCTGAGATGACCCAGTTTTGAGATGGATTCACTCTCCTAGTTATTTGTCCCTACCTTGGCAAAGTACGGGATGCCTCCGGCAGCATGGGAAAGACGCTATATTACCACGAAGCTTATAGTGGTGGTTGTCGGTTAGAGAAACTCCCCAAGCTAAGAAACTAAGTTTTTACTTATCAATTTTCAACATGTTATTTTCAGGATACCAGTCTTATGATTATTGTTAACTTATTTGTGATTATGATTGTGTCTTTCATGATGTATTATGATATTCTGATTTAAATATTTTATCTGTCTTACATACCGTACATACCACGTAATGCGTCCTTAAGACCTGCATTATTTAATGATGAAGACGTATGTGACAGAGTTCCTCAGGATTCACTTCGTTGAGAACTTGTCAGCTATCAGCTTATTGGTGAGGCCTCTTCTCAATTTGAGGCTCCTTTGATTCATGAGATTCTTTTTCAATTTTATTTCTAGTTCTGGCTACTTGGGGCCTGTCTCAGTAGTCCTTTTAGACAATATTAGTAGAGGCTCCAAAGACCAGGTGTTTAGTAGTTCAGTTTCCAGTTATTTAGACATTGCTTAAAAAGCTTTCTTATTTAGTTATACAGACAGTTTAGCTTATCTTTGTTGCTTTTATGTCTTTTTCCATCATTATTAAGTCTTCCGCTGAGTAAGTGGCCAGGCCAAGTGGTTCGCTTGGGACCAAAAATGGTTTCCGAGTGCTGGCCATGTCAAGGGTGTAGGCTCGGGGTGTGAAAAACTTGGTATCAGAGCACAGATCTCAAGAGTACTAGGGAGTCTATGGAACCGTGTCTAGTAGAGTACTTATTATGGGTGTGAAGCTCGCCATATCTATAATAGGGAGGCTACGGGACATTAGGAAGTGTCGTCATTACTTGTTATCCCTTGTCTCATGCTTCAAAGTATATCTCTGTGAAGTCCTTTCTAACTCGTGCGTTCACGTCATGTTTTTCAAATCATGCCTCCTCGCAGAGCTAGTGGACCAGCCAGGGGAAGAAGAAGCCCAGCAAGAAGGAACAGAAACCAGCCTGGCCGAATTTCGGAGGAACCTATAGGTCCAACTGTGCCTGTAGAGCAGCCACAGCCAGCTGACATTACTAATGTTGAGCTTCGCCAGGCCATTAAGACTTTCGCTCAGGCATTCACTACTTAGGGAGGTCACCAGATAAATAGCCGAAATGATGGGGTGGATACGACCAGAGTAGGGAGTTTCTGAGAATGAACCCACCAGAGTTCACGGGGTCTGATGTGAAGGAGGATCTTGAGAACTTTATTGAGGAGATTCAGAAGGTGTTTTAGGTGATACGTATAGCTGATGCTGATCGGGTTTTGTTGGCTGCCTACCAGCTCAAGGGGGTAGCTAGAGTTTGGTTCGATCAGTGGAAGAGGAGCAAGGCAGAGTGGGCACCAGCAGTCACTTGGGCAGTGTTTGAGAAGGCCTTCTTGGGAAAGTACTTTCCTAGAGAGATGAGGCAGGCTAAGGTGAGAGAATTTCTGAACTTGAAGCAGGAGAATATGAGTGTATGGGAGTACAGCCTCAAGTTTACTCAGTTGTCCAGTTACACTCCAGCTATGGTGGCAGATATGCATACTATGATGTATCTCTTCGTGTCCAAGCTCTCTTGAATGACTAAGAGAGAGGGCAGGAATGCGATGTTGATTAGGGACATGGATATAGCCCGCTTGATGACATATGTGCAGTAGGTAGAGGAGGAGAAGACGCAAGATAGAGAGGAGTTCAGGAGTAAGAGGGCCAAGACATCAGGTCAGGAGTCCGGTAAGAGAGGGACTGGAGGTGGAGGTCACTCATCTTTCCAGCCTAAGACAGTCGGACCAGCACCTTCATCCGCTAGTGCATCGGCACCAAAGATCAGAAATAAGCAGGGATCACAGCACTACAAGTTTTCGAGCAGCCAGTCACAGGGTAGCGTAGCTCCAGGATCAAACCTCTATCCTACTTGTGGTAAGTGTGGTAGATCTTATCCCAGAAAGTCCCTTATGGGCACAAATGGTTGTTTCAAATGTATTCAGGTGGGGCATTTCTTGAAGGATTGTCCTATGGGGAAGCAGAATATGAGAGACACCAGGTCACAGACAGTCTCTTCAGCACCGCAGTGTAAGCCACCTCACAGGGGTACTACAATAGGGACAAGCAGGGGCACAAACCCCTTATATGCCATGGGCACTAGACAAGAGCAGGAGAACTCACCAGATGTTGTTACGGGTATGCTTAAAATCTTTATTCATGATGTCTATGCATTATTAGACCCAGGAGCCACATTGTCTTTTGTAACCCTATATGTAGATGTGAAGTTTGGGGTCAACCCAGAGTGTCTTCTTGAACCTTTCAATGTTTCTACTCCTACTGGAGAATCAATCATAGCCCAAAGAATCTATAGGGGTTGCCTAGTCTCCATTTATCCTAAAATTACTGTAGCTGATTTGGTAGAGTTAGACATGGTAGATTTTGATGTCATCCTAGGTATGGATTGGCTTCATGCTGGGATGCCTCTATAGATAGCAGAACAAGAGTAGTCAAATTTCAGTTTCTTAACAAACCAATCCTAGAGTGGAGGGGTAGCTCAGTCGTTCCTAAAAGTCAGTTTGTATCATATCTCAAAGCTAGGAAGTTAATCTCCAAGGGGTGTATATATCACCTAGTCAGAGTTCAGGATTCTCGTGCCGAGGCACCAGCTCTTCAGTCTATTCCCATTGTGAATGAGTTCCCAGAAGTCTTTCCCGAGGATTTTCCTAGAGGGAAGATAGACTTTGGGATAGACACTCTTCCAAATACTCAGCCCATATCTATTCCTCCATACCGAATGGCTCATTCGGAGCTAAAAGAGTTAAAGCTGCAGCTGAAAGATCTTTTAGATAAGGGTTTCATTAGACCTAACGTCTTACCTTGGGGTGCTCTAGTTCTTTTCGTGAGTAAAAAAGATGGTTCTCTACGGATGTATATAGATTACCGTCAGTTGAACAAGGTCACCATTAACAACAAGTATCCCCTTCCCAAAATTGATGACTTATTCGACCAACTTCAGGGTGCTACCTGTTTTTCCAAGATAGATCTTAGGTTTAAGTATCATCAGCTCAAAGTTAGAGAGAAAGACATTCCTAAGATAGCTTTCATAACCCGATATAGCTATTATGAGTTCTTATTCATGTTCTTTGGGTTCACAAATGCACCAGCGACTTTCATGGATCTTATGAACAGGGTGTTGAGGCCATACCTATATATGTTTGTTATTGTGTTCATAGACAGTATCCTGATCTACTCCTATAGTAAAGAGGAGCATGCAGACCATCTTAGAGTTATCCTTTAGACCCTTAAGGATCAGTAGTTATATGCTAAGTTTTCTAAGTGTGAGTTCTGGTTGGAGTCTGTGGCATTTCTAGGGCACATTGTTTCTGGTGAGGGTATCCAAGTTGATTCCCAAAAGATTAAGGCAGTAAAGAATTGGCCAAGGCCCACAACTTCTACAGAGATAAGGAGTTTCTTGGGCTTGGCGGGGTACTACAGACGGTTTGTAGAGGGGTTTTCTTCTCTCTCTCAGCCCCCTTGACTAAGCTGACTCAGAAGAAGACTAAGTTCGAATGATTAGAAGCTTGTGAGAAAAGTTTTCAAGAGTTGAAGACTAGGCTAACCACAACCCCAATCTTATCCCTACCAGATGGAGTTGATGATTTCGTGGTTTATTCTGATGCTTCCAGAGTTGGCTTGGGTTGTGTATTAATGCAAAGAGGCAAAGTGATAGCATATGCCTCCGGACAGCTTAAGATTCATGAAAAGAATTACCCAACTCATGATCTTGAGCTTACTGCAGTGGTGTTTGCTTTGAAGATCTGGAGACACTATCTATATGGTGGGCATGTGGATATATTCACAGACTACAAGAGTTTGCAGTATATGTTTGGCCAGAAGGAGCTGAAGTTGAGACAAAGGAGATGGTTGGAGCTGCTAAAAGACTATGATATGAGTATCCTCTATCATCAAGGTAAAGCTAATATGGTTGTTGATTCTCTTAGCAGGGTGACCATGGGGAGCACAACCCATGTTGAGGATGAAAAGAAAGAGTTAGCTAAAGAGGTTCACAGACTAGCCCGTTTGGAGGTATAGATTGAGGATTTTGACGAAGGTGGGGCCATTATCAGAAATGGGTCAAAGTCATCTTTGGTGTTAGAAGTGAAAGACAAACAAGACAAGGATTCCACCCTCCTCCAACTGAAGGAAGATGTTCAGAAGCAGAAAGCATTAGTGTTCTCAAAAGGGGGAGGTGGTTTCCTGAGATACCAAGGCAAGTTTTGTGTGCCAAATGTTGACAACCTTAGAGAAAGAATCTTGGCTGAGGCTCATAATGCTAGATACTCTATCCACCCTGGTGCAACAAAGATGTATAGAGATTTTCGAGATGTCTATTGGTGGGGTGGTATGAAGAAGGACATTGCAGTGTTCATGTGTAGATGCCCAAAAAGGTTGAGCACCAAAGGCCTTGTGGTGTAGCCCAGAAAATAGAGATTCCGGGATGGAAATGGAGATGATTAATATGGACTTCGTAATAGGCTTACCTCGAAGCCTAGATCCCTAGACAACATGATTCGATATGGGTTATAGTAGACAGAATGACTAAGTCAGCTCACTTCCTACCTGTCAAGACGACTGATACAGCTGAGGATTATGCCAAACTCTATCTTAAGGAGGTTGTTAGGCTGCAATGGGTCCCTATATCTATTATTTCAGACAAAAGAGCTCAGTTTATGACCCAGTTTTGGAAGTCCTTTCAAAAAGGGCTTGGTACGAAGGTAAATCTTAGCACAACTTTCCATCCATAGACAGAAGGGAAAGAAGAGCGGACTATACAGACCTTGGAAGATATGTTGAGAGCTTGCTTGATAGACTTTAAAGGTAATTGGGATGATCATTTACCTTTGATTGAGTTCTTTTATACTAATATTTTTCAGACCAGCATATAGATGGCACTATATGAGGCTCTTTAGAGGAGAAGGTGTAGATCACCCATAGGGTGGTTTGAAGTTGGTGAGACAGGATTGATAGGACCTGATCTAGTCCATCAGGCTATGGAAAAAATGAAGGTCATCCAGGAAAGGCTCAAGATAGCTCAGAGCAGACAAAAGTCATACACAGATGTTAGAAGGAGACTTGGAGTTTGAGGTAGGCGATTGGGTGTACCTAAAGGTATCCCCAATGAAGGGAGTTATGAGGTTTGGGAAGAAGGGGAAGCTTAGCCCATGATATATTGGGCCATATTAGATTGTGAGAAGAGTGGGTAGTGTTGCTTATGAGTTAGAGTTACCAGCAGAGTTAAGTGCCATACATCTGGTGTTTTATATTTCCATGCTTAATAAGTGCTTGGGATATCCCTCCCTAGTTTTCCCGGTTGAAAGTGTTAGGATTAAGGACAACTTGTCTTATAAAGAGATTCCAGTGCAAATATTAGACCGGTAAGTTCGCAAGTTGAGGACCAAAGAGATAGCTTCAGTCAAAGTATTGTGGAGAAATCAATTCATAGAGGAAGCCACGTGGGAAGTAGAAGTAGACATGAAGGCCAAGTATCCACACTTTTTCATTGGCCTAAGTGAGGATCTTGAAGGTAAACCTTCGTGTTTCATCTTGAAGATTTATATTTACTATGGTAGAGAATCTTGTGGTTGAGCCAGCCTTGCCCATATCGTTATCATTCTAGGACGAATGATCCCAAAGGAGAGATATTGCAACACCTCATGAAAGGATGAAAATACCCCTAGAATTGACCTTGCGCGTAACGTGTCTTCCCTTGCTTCATTTGCAAATCCGAGACCAGATTTGCGATCAGTGCAAAAAATTGAGTAGGAAAATGGTCTCGACTCGACAAAAACTTGAAAAAATGCGATTTATTTTTTATTAGTGAGCTCAAAATAGTGGAGTTTCCATGCCCCTTCCGCGACGCAGAGTGGATGTGGAACCACACTTGGTATTTTCTCTGAAATTTTGAAAAGTTGAAAAATTCGTGAAGTGTGCTAAAACACACTAGTGCGCATCGCGCACTAGTGTAGTAGAGGGACAGTTTATTTTTTTTAAGGGGAAGGGTATATGTGACTTTTTTCACACCCCATATCCTAGACTAAGTCAGTTTTTAATACAAAATAAGTTTAAAAAACATATTATTTTTCATTCATACGTTTAGATAATCAAACCCTTTTCAAGAAATTACGCTTAGGAAATCCAAGAAATGATAGTAGGGCTTAGAGATTTCTCCAACTCTTCAAGAAATTCCTTCCAAGATATGCAAGGCCACCTTAAACCTACTATTTTGAGTATATTTTCAGATATACTCATGAACTTTCAAGAACTAGAGAGATTAAGTTCCCATAACTTTTGTGAAAGCATGTTAATTTCTATGGTACACATAAAGTTTTGATGAATACTATAATTCTTGACTTTTATATTACGTAATCAAAGTATTGTTATCAAGTTGTATCCATTTGTGCACAAGATTTGTGATTATTGAAGTTTCTTGAAATCTTGACAATACTTCAAGAAAAGAAAGACTACTTTGAGAATCTTTAAGATAAGATTTAGAAGGGCATTTTTAAGAGTTTATTTTCTGAATACTAGTCAAAAAAATCTAATTTATTCTGGGTCACTGAGTTGATTCTGGTCTTCATTTAAGTTAAAGAATTTAGTTGAGAAAGGTTTAAGAATAGTAAAAGTTGGGCTAAGTCCCCAAAAGATAAGATTTCAGAATTTGTGATCACTAAGTGTGAGCAATATAAAGTATTTTCGGAGTAGTATTGAGCACCGATATGGGTGAGAGTAGAATAAATTACTCGAAATCATAAACTATGTAGCCAACATAAAATAGGACCGTGCTACAGTTCCTACCTCATTAGCCATTAAGATGGCATAGTTTTGGGATGGTTTCACTCTCCTAATTATTCGTCCCCTACCCTGGCAAAGTACGGGATGGCTCTGGGAGTGTGGGCAAGGCGCTGTATCACCACGAAGCTCATAGTGGTGGTTGTCAATTAGAAAAACTCCCCAAGCTAAGAAACTAAGTTTTTGCTTATCACTTTTCAGCATGTTATTTTCAAGATACCAGTCTTATGATTATTGTTAACTCATTTATAATTATGATTATATCTTTCATGATGTATTATAATATTCTGATTTAAATATTTTGGCCATCTTATATACCGTACCTACCATGTACTGACGTTCTTAGGACCTGCATCATTTTATGATGCAAACACAAGTGACAGAGTTCTTCAGCAGTCGCTTCATTAAGAACCTGCCAACTATCAGCTTATTAGTGAGGCCTTTTCTCAGTCCAAGGCTCCTTTGATTCATGAGATTTCTTTTCAATTTTATTTCTAGTTCTGGCTACTTGGGGTCTGTCTCAGTAGTCCTTTCAGATAGTATTAATAGAGGTTCTAAAGACCAGGTGCTTAGTAGTTTAGTTTCAAGTTATTTAGACATTGCTTAAAAAGCTTTCTTATTTAGTAATGCAGACAGTTTAGCTTATCTTTGTTGCTTTTATGGCTTTTTACATCATTATTAAGTCTTTTGCTGAGTAAGTGGCCAGGACAAATGGTTCACTTGGGACTAGAAATAGTTTCTGAGTGCCGGCCACGTCCAGGGTATAGGCTCAGGGCGTGATATTAGCAATCATCTTTCTTGCTCTAAGGTATGAGATAAACTTTCCTTTTAGGTGCTACGGAATTACCCTTCCACTCTAGAACTAGTTCATTCAGAAATTGGAACTTAACAATTCGAGCTCTATAATTAACGGAGGCATAACAATCATGGAGCCAATCAATGCCGAGGATCAAATCAAAATCAATCATATCTAACTCAATCAGATCAATGATAGTATCCCTATGATGGATGGACACTACACAAGCTCTATAGACTCTCTTAGCTCGAATAGACTCACCCACGGGAGTAGAAACATCAAAAGGTTCAAGAAGACTCTCGGGGTCTATCAAATCTACTGGCCACATAAGGAGTCACAAAAGATAATGTGGCACCAGGATCCAGCAACACATGACAATCAATAGAAAAGAGTCGAATCATACCCGTCATAACATCTGGGGAGTTCTCCTGATCATGTCGACTGTCCATGGTATACAAAAGGTTTGTAGATCTGTTTGCGCCTGTCGTAGTACCTTTCTTATTTTCCTTAGTTGGCGGGGCTAGTGCAAAAGATTGAGCCTAGTCAACCCACTTTGGACACTCTCTCTGATAGTGGCATGCTTGGCCATATTTGAAACATACATCACTCCCTTCACGACATCTACCCATGTGCAACTTGCCATATATACCACAGGGTGGTTTACCTCGTGAACCTTGAGCCACACTAGCTTTGACTGAGACCTACGAGCTCCCACATTCTAAGACTTCTGATCATTTCTCACTCGAGGTGCAGGTGCACTAGCAGATGATGGTGCTGGAAATCAATTTCCCTTGCCTTTCTTCCCAACCTTATGGCTAGATGTCTTAGCTTTCTTGCTCCTGAACTCTTCCCTATCATGTTGCCTCTCCTCATCAGCCTATTGCATGAAAGTCATCAATCTCCCAATATCCATGTCACTCACGAGCATAGCTCCCCTCCCATCTCTCTTTGCCCTCTATTCAACCCATCAACATACATCCCCATCCTTCCCCTCATGTCAGCAACCATATCCGGAGGGGATAATTGTGTGAACTTTAGCCCATACTCCTGTACAGTCGTAGAGCCCTGTTTCAAGTTCAAGAACTCCCTCACCTTCGCCTCTCTCCTCTCACTTGGGAAGAAACGCCCCAAGAAAGCTTCCTCAAACAAAGCCCAAGTCATCATGGGGTCATTCTCCCCTCTACCCTTCTTCCACTGGTCACAGCACAGTCTAGCCAGCCCTTTCAGTTGATAAGCATCCAAGTCCACTCGATTAGCATCAGCCACATGCATCACTTGGAACACTTTCTGAAGCTCTTCCATATAGTTCTCATGTTCCTCAGTGGATGCAAACCCTGTGAACTCAGGCAGAGTCAATCTTAAGAATTCCCGGACTCTAGAAGTGTCATGGGCATCTTGTCGGGCCACTCTTGGTCTCGCAGTAAGTGTTGTGACAGCCTGGGCTAGAGTTTGGAAAGCCTGGCGAAGCTCAACATTGGAGAGCTCATCTTGCGGGAGATGTGCAACAGGGACAACTTGTTCCACGGGCACTTCCTGTCCTTTAGGCCCAAGTGGGTTGACATTCTGTAGGGCGGGACATCCTCCACCTCTGACGACTCTTCTGGGAGGCATGATCACAATTCTGCAATGCACAAATCATGAATTAGAATAGAATTTTAATAGAGTATAACTCTATAGCACGATTTAGAATATGAATGAAGGAAAACAATTCATATTTTCCTATAGCCTTCTGTTTATCAAGTTTTGTCAATAATACACCTATAAAAAGACTCTACTAGACATGGTTTCATAGACTCCCTAGGTCTCTTGAACTCGTGCTCTGATACCAAGTTTGTCACGCCCCGGGAGAGGACCCAAGATGTGGCCAGCACCCAGAGATTATTTCTAGTCCCTAAGCGAACCACTTTGCCTCATCACATTCATTCAACCAATCATTTTACTATTCAACGGAAGTTAACAGAATGTAAATGAGCACATCTATTATCTAACTTCAAAGTAATAACATAAATAAAAGGCTAGTAGAAAGAACTAGCTTGCAATCGTAACAATCAACATCCGACTCTAGTACATGATGCCTCTATCACTATTATGTGCTGTCAATGACAGACTCATGACTACCTCAATCAAAATAAAAGATAAGAAATTCCAAACTCTAAAGCATGATGAAAAATAATGAAATGAATACTCAGAAGTAGGGGAGTCTCACCAATGTGCTGCACACTCGAAGGTCCTCAACGATTCGCCTGCTGATGACCTCTATCCTGCATATCTACATCATAATACGATGCATTCCAAAAGGGGACATCAGTACTTGGAATGTACTGGTACATAAAATAGCTGAGTGTAACCGAAAACAGATAGAATAATATAGGAACAACGATCGACTCGAAATAATAACAATCAACATGTCAAATGTTTATCTAAAGCAAGAAAAGAGTAGACATGTGACCCATCAACCAATCAACTCATCAATCAAATCAGACTCATCTCAGAGGGCCTTATCTCAAAGGAACTCAATTCAACTCTTCTCATTACATCTCACGTCGACTCAGATTATTCAGCTTGGGAACTTCCTGAGAGTTTCTCTTATCCGATAACAGTCACTTATGAGCCAGTGACTGTACAACAAGCCGCCATTATTGCCACATCCGTACCATACATTCCAGGTAGGGGACGAATCGAATCCACTAGGGACCCCAACTATCTATTAAAGTTAAGTGCTCTATTGTTTCAGGGACTCTATCTACAAGGAACCGTAATGAGACGTAATGGTTCTAATCCTCACCTATGCTTAGCTACGTAGTTTGACGAGTGTGAAACTCTTATTCTTTCGGTGCTGAATACTCCTCCTATGACTCAATGCTCATAAAACAATCCATCCAGTCAATACATCTCAATTGACTCATCTCATCTCAGCCTTATAAAGGCTATCAACATTCAATCAAACCATATCGATCAACTATCAATCAACATCTCAATCAACAGCTCAAGGATTTGAATAATCATTACAGAATAATCAAATAGACGCATCATTAGAGTTCATTTATGGAGAATCAAAGGACTATCAAGTTCTATCAACTCGTCATCATTCTCACAGACCAATCTTAATCTAAATCACAATCACAATCTCTATCAACATTCTCAATCAAGGCTATAGACTCAATCCATATCTTCTTTCATGCAATCTTTAAGAAATAATAAGTAGGATTATGTAATAATTAATGTAAAATATTTAATTAAAGAAACAAGTTTATGATGATTATCAACATGTGAAAATAAGTACATTTAATATAGTTTTCAAGAATAAACTCAAGAAAATCATGCATATAGACTCAAGAACCTTCAATAAACCATCTAAGACCATCTATGGGGTACATGAGAGAACAATCTCATGTTTTTGTTTAGCTTTACATACCTGGGATCAAAGCTCTCCAATCACCCGTCAAGAATTCTCCGATCTTACGTTCTTCTTTCTTCTCTCTCACACCCTATCTTTCAACTATTATGAAGAAAGACTTAAAATGGGGTTTTGACCCTATTTACTCATCAAAACGACCTAGATGGGTCGTGGTTTACGTTTCAAAGAGGTGGAAAAAAGTCTAAAATGGCCCTCAAAAGATTAAAATTTTTAAACTTGGTGAAACAGTCGGGATGATAGGTCCGCGACACGGACCTGTCGCGCATATATTTATTTCAGAAATTAATCCCATTGAAAAATTGAGAAAACATATAAGTGTGGGTGCGCATTGGGTCCATATCGCGGAGCTGTCATGTACCTTCACTGTTTTGAGTTCGCATAGCTCCGCGTCGCGGCCCTGTCGCATACTCTTACTGTTTTAGTAAATTTTGTGAAAATAAATTTTTGACCCGGTTGCTCTTAAATCGGGTCGAGACCATTTTCTAACTCAATTTTTCGTACTAATCACAATTTCGATCTCAAATTTTCCCTCCGAGTTTGGAAGATGCGTTACGAGTACATCTCCATTCTAGGGGTATTTTGGTAATTTTATCGAGTTTTACATCACCTCCCCCTTGGGATCATTCGTCCTCAAATGACGTGTAAGGGTGGATATCAAGGCACGAATAGACTTGAAACTCTTCTCAACATCCATTCTATCAATCTATCTTTCAACTCTTCATTTCTATCAACAATCTCTATTCGAACTCGGGAATAAACAATCAACAAGAAAAAACAATCAATTTGGTCTAGGTTAAGAAATTTACCTTCAACATTCTCATCCCTTAGCATGAATAAATACAAATATTTTGATTTCATCTCTTCCTCAGTTTCCCATGTGGCCTCCTTAATAAATTGATTCCTCCACGGGACCTTGACTGAGTCTATCTCTCTAGTTCTCAATCTGACGATTAAAGATTTAGATTAGAATTTCTTCGTAGGTCAAACTATCTTTCACTCTGATACTCTCCACTGGGATTACCAAGTTAGGATCTCTCAAGCATTTCTTCAACATCGACACATGAAATATCGGATGAATACCATCTAACTCGGAAGGCAACTCTAATTCATAGGAAACCTTCCCAATTCTCTTCACAATCTGATAAGGTCCAATATAGCGTGGACTCAATTTGCCCTTCTTCCCAAATCTCATGACACCCTTCATAGGTGACACCTTCAAATATACCCAGTCATTCACTTCAAACTCTAGACCTCTCCTTCTCACATTGGTGTAGGATATCTGGCGACTTTGCACGGTCTTCAATCTCTCTCTAATGATCTTAACCTTCTACATTGCTTGATGGATAGGGTCAGGCCCAATCAACTCTGCTTCTCCAACCTCGAACCACCTAATAGGTGATCTACATCTCCTCCCATATAAAGCTTCATAGGGAACCATCTGAATACTTGCATGATAACTACTGTTATATGCAAACTCAATTAATGGTAGGTGCTCATCCCAATTTTCATTGAAATCAAGGACGCAGGCTCTCAACATATCTTCTAACGTCTGAATTGTATGCTCTGCTTGACCATCGGTCTGTGGATGGAAAGTTGTACTCAAATTCTCCTTCATACCCAATCCTTTCTGAAACGATCTCTAGAATTGGGAGGTGAATTGAAATCCTCTGTCCGAGATGATGGACAAGAGAACTCCATGCAACCTCGCAATCTCTCAGATGTACATCTTGGCACACTTCTCTGTAGTGTTGGTTATCTTAACTGCTAAGAAGTGAGCTGATTTAGTCATCCTATCCACAATCACCCATATTAAATCATGTTGCTTTCGAGACTTTGGTAGACCAGTAATGAAGTCCATATTTATCATCTCCCACTTCCATTTCAAAATCCCAAAATTTTGAGCTAATTTACATGGCCTTTGGTTCTCAACATTCACTTGCTGACAGTTCGGGCACTTGGAAACAAATTCCGCAATATCTCATTTCATTCCACTCCACCAATAGACTTCTCTCAAGTCGTGGTATATTTTGGTAGAGCCAAGATAAATGGAATACCTAGTGGTATGAGCTTCAGCCATAAATCTATCTCGTATGCCATCAACATCTGGGACGCATAATCTACTATAGTACCTCAACACCTCATCTCCCCCTTTGGATAAGACCATCACTTTCTATTTGTGGACGGCCTCATTTAATTGGAGTAGGACAGAATCCCGATCTTGCTTTTCCTTCAACTCTGCCACCAAAGATGAAGCAGATCCATTATGGATATTAACTCCTCCCTCATCATTCTCCTCAATTTGGACTCCTAATCGAGCTAACCTGTGAACTTCTTTAGCTAGCTCCTTCTTTCCATCCTCCACATGGGTTGTGCTTCCTATTAACAACCTGCTAAGAGCATTAGCAACAATGTTGGCTTTACTTAAATGGTAGAGAATGCTCATGTCATAATCCTTGAGCAACTCTAACCATCTTCTCTGTTGCAAGTGGAGCTATTTCTGACTGAATACATACTGCAAGCTCTTGTGGTCAGTGAACACATCCACATGCATTCCATATAAGTAGTGACGCCAGACTTTGATTGCGAACACCACCGCTGACAACTCAATATCATGGGTTGGATAATTTCTCTCATAAATCTTAAGTTATCTAGAAGCATGGGCTATCAACTTCCATCTCTGCATCCACACACATCCTAATCCAACTCTCGAAGCATCGCAATAGATCACAAGCTCTTCTGTTCCATCGGGCAAGGTTAGGACTGGTGCAGTAGTCAGTCTAGTCTTAAACTCTTGAAAACTTTTCTCACACTCATCAAACCACTGAAACTTGACCTTCTTCTGAGTCAACTTTGTGAATGGTGCAGATAGGGAAGAAATCCCTCAACGAATCCGCGATAGTAGGCTGCCAACCCCAAAAAACTCCTTATGTCAGTTGGAGAGGCTGGTCTGGGCCAGTTCTTAACTGCTTCAATCTTTTGAACATCCACTCAAATATCATTACCAGAGATAACATGGCCTAGGAAATCCATAGATTTAAGACAGAATTCACATTTCAAAAACTTTTTATACAACTCATGATCCTTAAGAGTCTGAAGGATGATTCTGAGGTGATTTGCATGCTCCTCTTCATCACTTGAATATACTAAAATATCATCAATAAACACATTTATAAACATATCCAGATACTGTCTGAACACTCTATTAATCAAGTCCATAAAGGCTGTAGGCGCATTCGTCATCCCAAAGGACATGACCAAGAACTCAAAATGGCCATATCTAGTCCTAAAGGCTGTCTTTGGAATGTCACATTCCCTAACTTTCAACTGATGGTAACCAGATCAAAGGTCTATCTTTGAGAAACAAGAGGTGCCCTGAAGTTGGCCAAACAAGTCATCTATCCTTGGGAAAGGATACTTGTTCTTTACGGTGACTTTGTTTAGTTGCCCATAGTCAACACACATTCTAAGGGACCTATCTTTCTTTCGCATGAATAGGACAGGAGCACCCCATGGAGGAACACTCGGACTTATACCCTTCTCTAACAAAACCTTCAACTATTCCTTCAATTCTTTCAGTTCAGCGGGGGCCATCCTATAAGGTGGAATTGAGATACGCTGGCTATCGGGAATAACATCAATCCCGAAATCAATCTCCCTATCAGGAGGGACTCCAGGCAGATCCTTAGGAAACACTTCTAGAAACGCATTCACGATCGGAACTGACTCGAGGGTCTAAGACTCAACATTATCAGATTTAACTCTCATGAGGTGGTAAATACACCCTTTAGCAATCATCTTTCTGGATCTAAGGTATGAGATAAACTTTCCTTTAGCTGTTACGGAATCACACTTCAACTCTAGAACAGGTTCGTTCGGAAATTGGAACCTAATGGTTCGAGCTCTACAATCAACGGAGGCATAACAGGCATGGAGCCAATCAATGCCGAGGATCAAATCAAAATCGGTCAAATCTTAACTAAATCAAATCAATGATAGTATCCCTATGATGGATAGACACTACACAAGCTTTATAAACTCTCTCAGCTCGAATAGACTCACCTACGGGAGTAGAAACATTAAAGGGTTCAAGAAGACTCTCGGGGTCTATCAAATCTATTGGCCATATTAGGAGTCACAAAAGATAATGTGGCACCAGGATCCTTTAAAACATAACAATCAATAGAAAAGACTCGAATCATACCTGTCACAACATCTGGGGAGTTCTCCTAATCATGTTGACTGTCCATGGCATACAAACGATTTGTAGCTTTGCTTGCGCCTGTCATAGTACCTTTCTAATTTCCCTTAGCTGGTAGGGCTAGTGTAGAAGATTGAGCTTGGTCATCCCATTTTGGACATTATCTCTGTTAGTGGCCTGCTTGGCCACATTTGAAACATACATCACTCTCTTCACGAAATCTACCCATGTGCAACTTGCCCTATGTACCATCGGGTGGTTTATCTTGTGAACCTTGAGCCGCACTAGCTGGTGACTAAGACCTACAAGCTCCCATATTTTGAGACTTCTGATCATTTCTGACACAAGCTGCAGGTGCACTAGCAGATAATGGTGCTGGAAATCGGTTTCCATTGCCTTTCTTTCCAACCTCATGGCTGGATGTCTTAACTTTGTTTCTCCTGAACTCTTCCCTATCATGTCGCCTCTCCTCATCAGCTTGTTGCACGAAATTCATCAATCTCCCAATATCCATGTTACTCACGAGCATAACTCCCCTCAATCTCTCTTCAACCTCTATTCAACCCATCAACATACAACCCCATCCTTCCCCTCATGTCAGCAACCATATCCGGAGCATAGCGGGATAATTGTGTGAACTTCAACCATACTCCTATACAGTCATAGAGCCACGTTTAAAGTTCAAGAACTCCCCTCACCTTATCCTCTCTCCTCTTCCTTGGGAAGAAACGCCCCAAGAAAGCTTCCTCGAACAAAGCCCAAGTCATAACGGGGGCATTCTCCCCTCTACCCTTTTTCCAATTGTCATACCATAGTCTAGCCACCCCTTTAGTTGATAAGTAGTCAATTCCACTCTATAGGCATCAGCCACAAGCATCCCTTAAAACACTTTCTGAAGCTCTTCCACATAGTTCTCAGGATCCTCAGTGGATGCAGACCCTGTGAACTCAGCCGGATTTATCCTTAAAAATTCCCACTCTAGAAGTGTCAAGGACATCTTGTCGAGCTGCTCCTGGTCTCGCAGCAGGTGTTGTGATAGCCTGGGCTAGAGTTTGGATAGCCTGGCGAAGCTCAACATTGGAGACCTCATCTTGCAGGGGCTGTGCAATAGGGACAACTTGTTCCCTGGGCGTTTCCTGAACTTAAGGCTCAGGTCGGTCGACATTCTGTCGAGTGGGACATCCTCTACCTCTGACGGCTCCTCTGGGAGGCATGATCACAATTATGCAATGTGAAAAGCACGAATTAGAATAGAACCTTCACAGAGTATAACTCTATAGCATGGTTTAGAACATGAATGAAGGGAAACAATTCCTATTGTCCTATAGCCTCCAGTTTATCGAGTATGGTCGACAACACACCTATAAACAAGAATCTACTAGACACGGCTTCATAGAATCCCTAGGGCACTTGAGCTCGTGCTCTGATACCAAGTTTGTCATGCCCCGAGAGGAGATCCAAGACGTGTCCGACACCCAGAGACTATTTCTAATCCCCAAGCGAACCACTTGGCCTCATCACATTCATTTAACCAATCATTTTACTAAGCAGTGAAAGTTAACAAAATATAAATGGGCACATCTATCATCCACTCTCAAAGTAATAGCATAAATGAAAAGCTAGTAGAAAGAACTAGCTCACAATCTTAACAATCAACATCCGACTCTAGTCTATGAAGCCTCTATCACTATTATATGGTGCCAATGACAAACCCATGGCTACCTCAATCAAAATTAAAAAAAAAGAAGTTCTAAACTCTAAAGCATGATGAAAAATAATGAAATGAATTCTCCGAAGTAGGGAAGGCTCACCAATCTCCTGAACACTCAAAGGTCCTCAACGATTTGCCTGCTGATGACCTCTATCCTGTGTATCTACATCATAATATGATGTAGTCCAAAAAGGGGATGTCAGTACTTGGAATATACCTGTATGTAAAATAGCTGAGTGCAACCATAAATAGGTAGAATAATATAAAAATAATGATCGACTCGAAATAATAACAATCAACATGTCAAATATCTATCTAAACTAAGAATAAAGAGTAAACAAGTGACTCATCAACCAATCAACTCATCAATCAAATCAGACTTATCTCAGAGAGCTCATCTCAAAGGAACTTAATTCAACTCTTTTCATCACATCTCATCTCGACTCAGATTATTCAGTTTGGGAACTTCCTGAGAGTTTCTCTTATTCGACAACAGTCACTTATAAGCCAGTAAATATACAACAAGTCACCATTATTTCCACAGTCGTACCACACTCGCCAGGTAGGGGACGAATCAAATCTACTAGGGACCTCAGCTATCCATTAAAGTTAAGTCCTCTATTGTTTCAAGGACACTATCTAGATGGAACCACAATGAGACGTAATGGTTCTAATCCTCACCTACGCTTGGCTACGTAGTTTGACGAGTTCGAGTTGGACTAACTCTTACTCTTTCAGTGCTCAATACTCCTCCCATGACTTAATGCTCATAAAATAATCCATCCAGTCAATACATCTCAATTGACTCATCTTATCTCATCCTTATAAAGGCTCTCACCATTCAATCAAACCATCTCGATCAACCTCATAGAGGCTAATCTTTCAATCAGTCTCGTCGAGACTCTAATCATCTTATCAATCAATATTTCAATCAACAACTCAAGGATTTGAACAATCATTATGGAACAATGAAATAGACGCATCATTAGAGTTCATTTATGGAGACTCAAAGGACTATCAAGTTCTATCAACTCGTCATTATTTTCACAGCTCAATCTCACTCTCAATCACAATCACAATCTCTATCAACATTCTCAATCAAGGCTCTAAACTCAGTCTCTATCTTCTTTCATGCAATCTTTAAGAAAAAATAAGTAGGGTTTATGTAATAATTCATGTAAAACATTCAATCCAAGAAACAAGTTTATGATGATCATCAACATGTGAAAATATGTACATTTAATATAGGTTTTTCAAAATAAAATCAAAAAAATCATGCATATAGACTCAAGAACCTTCAATCAACCATCTAAGACCACCTACGGGGCACATGAGAGAACAATCTCACATTTTTGTTTAGCCTTACATACTTGGGATCAAGGCTTTCCAATCACTCGTCAAGAATTCTCCAATCTTACGTTCTTCTTTCTTCTTTCTCAAGTCCTATCTTTCAAATACAATGAAAAAGGACTTAAAATGGGGGTTTTGACACTATTTACTCATCAAAATGACCTAGATGGGTCGTGATTTACGTTTAAAAGAGGTGGGAAAAGGTCTAGAATGTCCCTCAAAAGATTAAAATTTTTAGACTTGGTAAAACAGTTGGAATGACAGGTCCGCGATGTGGACCTGTCGCGCATATGTTTATTTTGGAAAGTAATCCCATCGAAAAATTAAGAAAACGTATAAGTGTGGGTACGCGTTGGGTCGGCATCGTGGAGTTATCGCGTACCCTCACTGTTTTGGGTCTG
Organism: Solanum clarkiae; assembly: GCA_011800125.2. NCBI lineage: Eukaryota > Viridiplantae > Streptophyta > Magnoliopsida > Solanales > Solanaceae > Solanum > Solanum clarkiae. The sequence goes on along the minus strand of JAABOM020077788.1, from coordinate 3,360 downwards.
CTATAGGTCCACGTCACGGCCCTGTTGCGTACCCTTACTATTTTGGTAAATTTTATGAAATTAAATTTTTGACCTGATTGCTCTTAAATCGGGTCGAGACCTTTTTCTGACTCGACTTTTTGTGCTGATCGTAATTTCGATCTCGCATTTTTCATCCGAGCTTGGGAAGATGCATTGCGTGCATGTATCTATTCTAGGGGTATTTTGATAATTTTATCGGGTGTTACACATGCACCCCATACAAATAATGGTGCCATATCCTTAATACAAATACCACAGCGACTAGTTCAAGATTGGGTAGGGTAGTTCTTTTCATGCATTTTGAGTTGCCTAGAAGCATATGCTATGACCTTACCACTTTGCATTAAAACACAACCCAAACCAACCATAGAAGTATCATAATACACCACAAACCCCTCTAGCCCTTCCAGTAGTGACAATATAGGAGCGGATATAAGCTTATATTTCAAGGTTTGGAAGCTCTTTTCACACTCGTTGGTCCACACAAACTTAGCCTTCTTTTGAATCAATTTCATCATGGGAGAAGCAATATAAGAGAACTCATTCACAAATCTCTGGTAGTAACTCGCTAAGCCCAAGAAGCTCCTACTATCCGACGGGGTCAATGGTCTAGGCCAATTTCTAATCATATCTTCTCTTTAGGATCCACTTTAATACCATCCCCCGACATCACATGACCTAGGAAGGTAACCTCTTTTAGCCAAAATTCACACTTGTCATATTTAGCATACAATTTCTCTTTCCTCAATCTTTGCAACACTACCCTTAAATGACCCATATGCTAATCTTTATAATGAGAATAGATCAAAATATCATCAATGAAGACCATAAACGAATCAAGGTAAGGTTTAAAGACCCTATTCATTAGATACATAAAGATGGTCGGTGCATTGGTCAACCCAAATGACATCACAATAAACTCAAAATGCCCATACCTAGTCTGGAAGGCCATCTTAGGAATATCACACTCCCTCACCTTCACTTGATGATACCCGAACTGAAAATCAATCTTAGAGAAGTGGCTACCCCCTTGAAATTGGTCAAAGAAATCATCAATCCTTGGAAAAGGATACTTATTCTTGATGGTAACTCTATTAAGTTGCCGGTAGTCAATACACATTCTAAGAGACCCATCTTTCTTCTTCACAAACAATACCGGTGCACCCCAAGGTGATTGGCTGGGCCTAATAATACCCTTCTCCAACAAATCCCTCAATTGCTCCTTCAACTCCTTTGTTGACACCCAATTTTGTCCGGCCTATAGAACATTTTCAAGTAAAATAAGTATTTTATTTATATTTAATTTTATTCAAATATTTGTGTATTTCTAACATTCTTTACTATTATTTTTTTATGTGTTATATAAATTTTCTTTTCAACTTAGGTGGGACCCACGTGTCTCACCTATTTTCTTCAAAATAAGACACCCCCAAGCCCTTAATTTTCATTTTTCTAACCCTAGCTGCCACCCCAATCCTCTCATCCTAACACTCTCTCCTCTCCTCTCCTCTCCTCTCACCTCTCCCGTCGCGTCACCCCTTCTCCCTTTTGTTTCTCCATTTTTCGACGGGTTTCGGCAACGAAACAACTCGTTGGAAGAATCCCCTCTCTTCTCCACCTCTACACACAGCGCTCCTCTCCAAATTCCGGCGAAATCTCACCGAAAAATCCAAACCTCGTCAACCCTTGTTCTACTTCACCAATGCACCACAATCGCGCACCTTCTCTCCCTTTCCCGTTGCTTATCCTCTCCACCACTGCCCAGACAGCGCTGGATCACCAGAAAACCCCAGCGGCACCGATCTCCCTCTCTCTAACCAAACCCCTCTACCGCCTTGCAATACCAACCCAAAATCAGTCCTCAAACTCCCAAAAACCCCGTCGCAGCTCACCAAATCAAACACACTTGTCTTCTCCTCTATCTTCAAATCAATTGTTATGAACTCCGACAAATGGGTAATTGTTAATATCTTTATCCTCTGCTATTTTGCTTTACTTATTCTCTGTGTTTCGGATCCAGCAAAAACGTTCAAATTCCAGCCATTGGTAGGGTTATTTTATTAGCATTGTTCCTTCTTCTTCCTATTTTGACACTTCTATTATCGTTATTGCTTTGATTCTTGGCTGATTTTCACGTTACTGCAAATTTTTCATTGATTTTGGTTGATTTTTGAGCAGCTTGACTGCCCATCTATTGTACTAATTTGTTTCATGTTCTATTTGGTATTGATTTTACTGTTTTTCCTTGTAATTTTGCTACTGTTGCTGGAAGAAATTAATTGTTTTTATTGAATAAAATTTGTTGTTTTTAAAGTTCCAAAAAGGGGTGACATGTTGGTGATTGTTATTGTTTAAGTTGCTTTAATTATCGTTAGTTTTTTTTTAAATTACTTGTACATCTTCTTTTGCTAATTTTTTATTAATTGTTACGTCGTTGATTTAGAGTTATTGGGTTGATTGTTTCTATCTCATTATTCATACGGTCTCATGTTGTTGTTCACTATTTTTATCTATTAACTGCTACAAGTTACTTGTCAAATTTGGCCAATGACGAATCTATCCGTCGGGTTTTGAGGCCTCCCCATTCAAAAGGACGGAAAGTTTTAGCTTAGATTGATATTTGTTATACTGTTAAAATTCAAATCTATTAGCTTAAATTCATATGTATGATATTTGGTAAAATGGCCAATGACGAATCTATCCGTCGGATTTCGAGGCTTCCCTTTTCAAAAAGACGGAAAAAGTTAGTTTTTGTTTATATTTGTTATATGTTAAATTTCAAGTTTTTTAATTCAAATTCATTATATGTTAATTTTGGCCAATGACGAATCTATTCGTCGGATTTCGAGACCTCCCTGTTTAAAAAGACGGAGAAATTTAGTTTAGATTAATGTTTGTTATTTGTCAAGATTCAATGATTTTTGTTTAAGTTCAGGCACATATTATCTGCTTAACTTGGCCGATGAAATATCTATCCATCGGATTTCGAGGCCTCTTCATTTTAAAAAGACGGAACGAATTAAATTCATGTTTGTATATTTTATATGTTTTCTGGTTTACATTCTTTGCCTTTATCAATTTGTCTTTTATATTTCTGGGATGGTGGTAATAGTATTAAAAGACAGGAATTGAAAGTGTGATATGTGCATATCTCCTTTTTGCTAACTACCCATTTTGAGGTTGATGTTTGTTTGCTTTTGTTGAAGCTATTATTGGCAGTGAAGTAAATAAGGTGCCACATCTTTCTTTATGTCTTTTTGTAAAAATTGAAATAATTGTTTGAATTAAAGTGCATGTAGTTTATTATTTGTCAAAAGAATAATTTTATTTTATTATATT